>QYAI01000131.1:0-97772 GCA_003988855.1 Arachnopeziza araneosa
ATTGACAGCTAAGGCTCAAAACTTGTAGATTTGTATATCCTCTCTAGTTATTTAGGTGTATTTGATTACATATGTGCAATATTGGAGCCAAATAAGAGCTATAGGTGTATTGAGCCTAATTTCTAGTTGGTGCCCCACCTCCAAAACGCGATTTTTTGAGGTGTGCATTCGTTAGGACCGTGCACGTGATAGGGAACACGAGTAGTCACACACACACTCTTTTTTGGGACTAGCTCCATTTGACCCTAGGTCTCAGAGCTCTCGCTCTCTTGGAAATTCAGGCATTCTATTGATCGAGCACATCTTCTGTTGATTTGAAAATATTAGTGATAACTGCCGTATTTTAGGACATGGAAACAATGCGGCTTTCCTGAACAGCGCTACTAAAGGCTGAAAGGCGCTTGACGATGCCACGGTCGATAATTGCAATACGACTTCTCCTGAAGTTTTTCTTACGCCGGTCTTGAATGACTCGCTGAGCGCCAAGTTCAAGATCTCTAAACCATTGTTGCCCGGACACACTAGTTGAATTAGCTAGCACTCCATACTCATGAAAGCTCACTCACCTTTCCTCTTGATCAAACCTCCAGAGCTGATCAGACGACCAATGCAGAGTTTGGGAATCCTGGTCGAGGTCCGAAATTGTTCTGCGGGCTGCCTCAATTATTTTTCCCACATCAGAATCCTTATGGCCACGGGAATGTTTGCACATATTAGCATAGTGGCATTAATATAGATCACACGTTCATTCGGCAGACCGAGCAAGTTGTCCAGTAGGTCTCCAACTACCGAGTCAAATACTCCAGACTTGAGAGTGTGTATCAGCGTGAATATTTCGAACCGCTGCTAATCCTGGGGAAGGCTTCGATCATCCTCGTAAGCTCGTTCCTAGATGGGTATATCGCAGCATCACGCCCTTTAGAAAGGGAGGTCCCACCGAAAACGCCGACCAAACGTAACATAAAACGCGCCCACTCAAGAGTGGCTACAGGTATACCACGATGCTGTACGCCAAAGAAGAACACAGCCCTTGTGTTGGCGAGAATTGCTGTGTGTGATTCTTCGCGATATGGTGCGAGCAGGATAAGAGCCTGAAACCTCTTAGATTGAGATGATAAGTAAATATGGCATCAAACCTCCTTGACAATCAAGCCTCCAAGTCCATGGGCAAAAAATATGACAGGCCGCTTGAAAGAAGAATGAACCGACCTCACAATATCAAGTTCGCGGATGAGATCCTGAGCAACTGTGGTATGGGACGCCCCTGACGGATATCCATAAGTATACACTGCCGCCGGTTGACGGTGAGTGTTTGCGAATTCTGTCAACCAGGAATCGTTGGGCCCATCTGTCCACGAGTAGATTCTATGTCCACCAAGGCCGAACAGCTACTACGCTGGCGTAACTGATCAGTAACAGCACCACCCCAGGCTTTCACATTGTGTAACTCACTCCCATTTCGAAAGATGGATTTCTTTCAAAAGCGACAGACCCCAGTGGTTGCGTCTTTCATCAGAGTCCATCTGACTCTCCACACTGCTAGCAGCTATTGTAGCCGTCTTCTAGCCCACGACAATCTCTCAGTCTTAAACTTCTGGAAGTATTGGCTTTTCGATAAACTGCGTGCTGCAGCAAACAGGCCTAGCAATTTATAGCTACCTGTCCTCTAGATTGAAGTGCGAAACCAGGGGGTGCTTTTGGAAAAGAGAGTAGAAAGGTATCTTTCGGCACCTGTTCTGAAGTGGGTTCACGAAACTAGGACTAAGTTCTGTGCTAGAGCTGACAAGAGACTCTAATAAGCCTTATTGTCACGAAATGGTGTGGACTTGCAGCGGTGGTTGGGAAGCTTGATTGAGCAGAAGGCTGTTGAGAGATTTGAGTTGGGCAGGTGCGCGCTAGGTCATGTGTAAAATACCACGTGACTGGTGTCATATAGCCTTACTCTTTAACTTATAGAAAATATAGAAAGTGCAACCGATTCTTGAGGGAGCCAAAAGGAGGTCCCCTAAGCAAAATCCAGCTAAGTCATTAGCGTACTCAGGGCTCAGGGATCGGCTCAGGTTAGAGCAGCAACTGCTCAGGTCCCAAGACGGAAGTGGACTTTGGTGAGCGAAATTGTCGTCTGAGATTCTAATGGTAATGTATAAGTATGCATCCGCTTTGAGGAAGAGGACTTTCTGCAAGTCCAATTCCCGCGAAATTCATACATACTCTGGTACAAGCATTTTTTTCCTAATTCCAACCATCGCCAAAGTGCTCGAAGCACCCCGAAATTGTATAAGTGAGACTGACCTTCACTAGGTATTTGAATCATGATGCTTATACCATTGGTATTAGCAGCCTTGATAGCTATCGCTGGAGCTGTCACAATTACAGTTGACAGTTTTCAAGTTGGCAATGAAGGCCCAAAAGCGATCGATGGTAATACAAGCACTTTCTGGCATACGGAATACTCTCCTACTTTGTCACCACTCCCACATACTGCTGTGTTAGATCTTGGCTCTTCTCAACTCTTAAATGGTCTTTCTTACCTTCCTCGACAGGATGGTAACTCAAATTGAAGAATTGGCCAGCACACTGTTGAATTGAGCACCGACAAAATCACTTGGACTCTAGTTGCAAACGCTACTTTTATTGACGATCCGTCAATTAAGTACACTGGTTTCGCCAACACTAATGCTAGATATATTCGGGTTACTGCTCTTACGGAAGCTGGTAATCGTGGCCCGGTAAAGTCATCAATTCATAACTTGATCCAAAGCCTAACATTTCTATAGTGGACTAGCGCAGCAGAATTCGCTGCCTTGACTGCTCCAACCTCTACAAGTCTTGGACAGTGGGGTCCAATGATTTCCTTCCCACTGGTTCCAGCTGGTGCATTCATCCTCCGTAAGATCCCTGGGCTCTATCAATCCTTTGTTATTTTTGCTCCTGAGACAGAGTAATTCAAGTGATGTACTCTCAGGACAACCATATCTAGCAAATCTAAAACCTCCTTACTCTTGATACATGCTCTAAAAAGGAAAACACTTACTCCCCGGGGTTCCCAGAGGGTTCTGACCAAGTCCTCACGTTTTCGTCGTTCCAAACAAATGCATTCGGTGGAACTGGCAACACAATTACCGCAACTTATGACTCTTCAACTGGTGCTGTATCTGAAAAGAATGTTATAAATACTCAACATGTAAGATTCTCAGCCATGATTTCTACCTACTCCTGATTTATTCGGCGCTTTTCACAAGCGTACTGCAAATATCACCATCTATTCTTAGTAAGGTATAAGTTAGAAATTTTTGGATTATTTATAGGATATTTTTTGTCCTGGAATGTCTCTGGATGCAAATGGCCGAGCTGTTGTGACAGGTGGAGGTGATGCCAACAAAACAGGCATATTCGATCCATCCACAATGACCTGGATCACTGGTCATCAGATGAATATTGCTCGTGATTACCAAGCATCTGTAACAGTTTCAGACGGGCGCATCTTTACCATTGGCGGTTCATGGAGCGGTGGCTATGGTGGGAAAAATGGAGAGAATTTCAACCCCACTGCCAACACCTGGACGTTACTTCCAGGATGTCCCGTTGCTCCAATGCTCACGAATGACACTCAGGGAATCTTTAGACAAGATAATCATGGTTGGCTTTTCGGATGGAAGAATGGTTCTGTGTTCCAAGCCGGTCCTAGCAAAGCAATGAATTGGTATGGTACTACCGGTACGGGCTCTCAAACCGCCGCTGGTTTGCGTGCTTCTGACTCAGATTCCATGTGTGGAAATGCTGTCATGTATGATGCAGTAAATGGAAAGGTAGTGACGTTTGGGGGGTCTCCAAGCTACCAAGATTCATCTGATCACTCTTGGGGCTCCCAACACAACACCTACTGTCCAAACTCTCACTTCAATGAACTACGCACGAGCATTCGCAAACGGAGTCATCCTTCCAAACGGCAAAATCTTCGTCACGGGTGGTCAAACATATGACGTTCCTTTCTCGGATGCCACAGCAATTTTAACTCCTGAATTGTGGGATCCGGCTACGCAAACATTCACGGTGTTACCGGCACATACGGTACCCCGCGTGTACCATTCGGTGGCATTGTTGTTAATGGATGGGAGAGTCTTCACAGCTGGAGGAGGTATGTGCGGTCAGTGTTCGACAAATCATGAGGACGCGCAGGTCTATAGCCCGTCCTACCTCTTTACTTCCAGTGGTGCCTTAGCCACCAAACCAGTCATCAATTCTACTACTCCCGCCAGTCTCACTGTCGGTGGAACTATCACTGTTGTTACGAACAGCGCCATCTCAAGTTGGTCGTTTATCCGTTACGGTAAGATTTGTTCGTTCATATTGAAGTTCTATTATCCTGTTAGAGTGCCGGAGCTCGAAAGCTTTTTGGGGACCAGCGACCCATTAAGAGTCACATGCTCAATATATATTATTTGTATTGCCCTTGAAACAACTCTCAAGCCCTAGTCCCAACGAATTCTAACAATTTACAATGCTAATTCTAAGCTATCTAGGGAGTGCAACCCACACAGTTGATACCGATCAAAGAAGAGTGGTTCTTACTCCGAAAACGACCTCAGGAACTACTTATACGATTGTTCTTCCCAACGACCCTGGCATCTTGACGCCAGGGTGTTGGATGCTATTCGCTTTGAACTCTGCTGGGGTTCCTAGCGTGGCCAAGAGCATTCAAGTCACTGCTTGATGAGCTGAGCTATAGCCCATCTTTCAGCAAGGGAAGCAATGATTCCTAGCACGCTTCTGTATTTTAATTATCAAACAAATATCTACCGCGCACAGATATAGGATCACTAAAGTACAAATTTATTGTCTACATTACATTGTTAAAGACTTTCCTTTTGGATCTGTTTTGAATGTTGAATTTTACATGCGACAATTGGAAGTGTTTTCCATAGTGAGCTACGGCCTGGTGTTGATAGAGAAGAAGCTGCTCTCTCAGTTTTATAATATTACAGCTATGACAGCAACAATATACGATCACGATATGAGCGAGACTGTAATTTATAGCCCAACGAGTTAATTACCTTTCAAGGACTTTCTATATGATGGCCAGGGAAGTGAACTAAATCGACGTTCCATAGTTCGGCTTCCGCAGGTTTAACGGAGTGACTACTTGCGGTTGTGGATTTAGGTGGGAAAGACAAATCATAATCATTCAACTTTGTTCAAGACTCGAAAGTCACATTTCATTTCCGATTTTCAGGGAGGGAAAAGGGTGCAAGCAGCGAGCACCAGCCAGTGATTTGGTAGGTACGCTCTCCACTTTCCCGGATCTGCCCACATTTTCATATGGAATTACCAACGAAACAGACAACTTTCACCGTAGAGCCTACATAGTCTCGTAGGTGATCATTATTCTGATCAACAGGCATCAGGAAGATTTATATATGTGAAATTGAACTTAAACTCCACACCTCGAGGCCCAAATAGCATCCCTTCATTTTCCTGTTTTCTTTGTCGCATCCGAGACGAGTATCTCAAATATCTGCTCCGTCGCTTCCTCTCCGGGTTTCCTGGCTGTCTGTGGTGGAACGATAAGCCCAAGTATAAAATACTGGCATTGGGCGAACTTACGTTGATGAAAATCTCTCCGATATGAATAAGAGCCTGCGCTCTCGCGCGCTGGCAGTCATGAGAGACATCTCTATCATGGAGGAGTTTATCGCATAGCTCGCTATGAGTCACCCCTGGAGTCAACAGTACTCTATCGTCGCTTGAGGCCAACGACTTACCGGGTGATATCGTGGACTTCTTTCACAATCGTCTTCCAGCATGCGGCCAGCACTTTACCAATTATAAATCTCTTCTCTGTAGTCATCCAATTCCCGTCACGCTGCTCAAAGCTTTCATCTCTCACAGTCTTGTCATTGATCTTCTTCATTGCCGTGATAGCTTTGTTCGCCTCAAGCCCGGTAGAGACGATATCATAATCATCCTGAAACTCTTGCCTCCAGTCGCTAAATTTTGTAAGCACCGGACTTATGATAGGAAATGCCTCCAAGAATGCTTTGCTTCGATTCATAAACGACTCCCCGATTGTATGGAGAAGTTGATCGCCGAATGAATCAAGCTTCATAGATTCGGCTTCGTCCTGAATTTTGCTCTTCAGAATATGAAGCTCTCGCGAGCAATTGGGGTCATTGACCAGTCCATCAATTTTCGACAAGATGGTTCTTGATACTGTTTCGATCCTCGCTTCATGGTTTTCTCGTTTGAGTCTCTGGTAGTCTTCAATTTGCTTCTTACGTTGGTGGTTCGGCGTGCTTTGTTGAGTGTTTGAAGATCGGCGACCGTATGTTGAATCTGAATTACGACTCTCCTCACTCTGGGTGGACCGAGCTGCGCTAGAATGGTTTCCCTGGCCAGTAGAGCGCTGTTCATCTTGATAGCGGATAATATCTCTAGAGTCACCTGTGTCTTCCCCCCAACTGGGACCGGTTTCAGTGTTTCGAGATTTAATTTCCATCATCTTTAGAGCATCTTTGAGATATGATAGCTCCCCGATCCTACGGAAAGCGTTACATCACCATTTTGACGAAATCACACTCAAGTACAGGCAACTCACCAGTCTCTAAATCCGTCGCCGCCAAAGATTCTGGCGAAAAGCTCGGATGGATCTTCTGCAGAGTTTCTCAGTACATTTCTCCGAAACATGCCACATAAGATATACCAAACTTCCCTTGAGTCTCAGTGACTGTTAACCCAATTTGATCATATTGTTTGCGTAGGCCTGGGTCGCTAAGTACTAGAGTTGAAAATAAATCTAATTCCTAGTTGATAGAGTAGTTTTACGGTGTACCTTGATATGCCTTTGCTATCTGGATTTATGTCAACAAATCCGCTCAATCTTGAAGAAATCTACGAGTGAGTAGTTCACGAAAGAGCATACTTCTTGAAATCTGTATTTGGCTTCCTTGTCCAGCGGATTCTTGTCTGGGTGATTGATCAACGCAGCTCTGCGGTAAGCCTTTTTTAATTCGAGATCTGAAACTATGGGAGAGACATTGAGTAGATCATAGTATGTTGTATCCACTACTCTGGATGCCATATTTTATGTTCGAGCTGTTATAAAATGTCAGGCTGTGACGAGGGGAAGAAATAGTTAGCAGGCGAATCTGAGAAGCGTACGTACACATGTGCGCTAGCATCATGCGGAGCACAAAAAGACTTACTTCCAGATCTGATTTTTCTCAGTCTTGTTTGGTCCGGCGAGATTTGAAATCGTATTCTCTCGGACTGAAAATACTTTGGATCTTTTCGCAGGCGGCACTAAGCGGTTTCAGGCTCTGTGGGCGTTTGATCTATCACCAGTCACTGCTCTCAGATTATGCGCAACTTCGAGCCCTTCTGGTTTATTCGCCCTGTTTCTCTCTTCAAGAAGCGGGGTTGGCTACTAGATGCCTTATCTCCCTAACTGTTGCTGCGTATTGGTTGCCTGAGCTTAGAATTAATGCATCGTAGGCCTCACCTCGCAAAACAAATATGACCTTGAGACTTAAACACCCACCACTCCCTCGGATAGGGCGAGTGGGATAGTATTTGACCAAACTTTGACCTTAGATTTTGTTAACGCGCTCTTTAAGTTGCTTACTCCACAGTATTGACTTTGGTAAGTGTTGTCTTAACGTTGTTAAAATAATGGTGCCATGCCCTCAGCCTCTTTGCTATGATTTCAACATACTAAAGCTAAAAATCCACTGATATCATAGCCTTGAAATATTTCCAAGCGCCCAACTACCAACTCGTTCAAGAGTAAGTAGCATTTATTCCTTACTTCATATTCTTGAAACAAGGCTGTCAATTGCTGACCCAAGACTGCAAAGTGACGGACCTACATTCCAACGAAGACGAAATCAAGGCGCTCTTCGGCCAGATCAAGATGACCGGAAAGGATGGCATCACGAACGGAGCCGAGCTCCTCGATGTTGTCTGTGCCACTGTTCAGAGTGTTGAGCTTTCGCAGGCTGCCAGAATAACAGCCTTGCTCTTGCATAACTGGGTGCTGATATGGGAGAAGCTCCAACAAGGTGTGGATGTTATCATGAGATGGATCCAGGACGCATGGAATGTGGTCAAGAAGGCCGCTGTGGATTTTTGGGAGTCGCTGATGACGCTCTTCAATTAGTTTGAGAAAGGAGTCATGCAGATCCAGTTCTTGATGCAAGAAAGATTGTGTATCCACAAGCCCGCTCTGTCTCGTTTCGTCCTGACCAAGCCTCCGCCCCATCTCACCACAGTAAGTCACTGACCATCCTATCTCATCTTCCCGCTCAACTCTCTTCTCTCCATCCGTTCCACCATCCGCCCACCATCCCACCTCACTTCAAACCAACTATTCACCACTATCCACCACTTCTCGTCACAAATCACACATTAAAATCTTCCATACTCCATCTTCACCATATGAACCACCCCTAAACCCACTCCACTCGAAACCCCTCCCCCAAACCCATCCCCACAAAACCCACCATCCCCTCCCATACCTCCCACACCTCCCGTACCTCACACCAGTAAACAAAGCTCACCCCCATCCTAAGCGAGGATCTCAGGACACAAGAGCAAGATGACCAGGAAGCAGTGGGAGACACGACGTAGATGTAGCCATGAGAGGACGAGGACGAGGACCGAGGAGACGCTTTCGCAATCGCAGCTGTAGCTAAAGAGAGATTCGATTTGGGGGGGTTCTCGTTGGTGGAAGATATGTAACTTCGTAAACATAGGGAGGTGGATTGGAGAGTGCCAAAAATTACACGAGGCTCGGATTCCAACGCTGACTGTCAAAGTAAATGTTTGATTGAAATCATGGTATTAAGCCGTAAGGCATGAAATTTACATCCGTTATGCGTACCATCATTTAGATACAAGCTCAGTACCTCTTTCTATACATGACACCCTTCATATCTCATGCTCACATAACTACATCTATCAGTCATCTCAAACCTTCTCCCTTTCTAGTCTCGAACCTCAACTCTCCTCTCCCACTTCCCATACCCAACCTCCCCCTTACTCTCCTCCGACTCCTCTCCTCTCCACCTGCGTCTAACCAACCTCGTAAATTCTTACATTGACTGACGTCAAACAAGCGCAACTCCCGGCAGCCTTCAACTACCGCCTCCACACCAACTCCAGTGACTCTGACACAGCCGCGTACACTCAACTCTTTTAGTTCGAGGAGATGGAGACCAATGCTGCGAAGTGAGGAATCGGAGACAGCGCTACCGCAGAAGGAGAGTTTAAGGGATGAGAGATGTGGACAACCAAGTGAGAGTACTTCGGTTGCGGTATCGGAGAGAGCGCAGCAAAATGACTAATTCAAAGTTAGCATTAGAACGGAATGGAAGAATTTGACTTACCAGATCCAACTCCTTGAGCCCCTTGGCGGCATTGGTGAGATACACAATCGCATTATCCGTCAAGTATGTACAATCCGCTAATATGAGCCTTTCCAACCTGGCAAACTTGTAGATGCTCCAATGCTGGAAGCCACCATCCGTAATGGTCGTACAACGCGTGAGGTCAATGCTCTGGAGCCTCGCGTGAGCATGGACAGCCAGATGAGCCATTGAGCGATCAGTGACGTGTTTGCAGTATGAGAGAGTGATGCGTTTCAAATTAGGACAGCCGACAACGGTTCCAGGGGGAGGCATAGCGGGATTGACCGCCTTAGGATTGAATGCAGCTCGAGCGGCTGAGGCAGAAGATAGTGGATTGGGCTCTGCGACGACCCAGCCAACAATCCGGGCGAGAAGGTTATCACTCACTTTGCGGCAGTTGGAGAGGTCGATTTCTTCGAGTTGCTTAGCGCCATTGGCCATATCAAGAACAGCGTTCGCGGTGATATCCCATACGGATTTCATCTTCCAGCAGCGTACACTGCTGCCACAGTGGGAAGAGAGGAAGGAGAAACCTTCGTCGGTAATGTGAAAACAATTGCTGATATCGATTGTGTGGGCGCGTTTGCCAATAAATGGGCAGATGGACTCAACAAGGGCCTTGTTGGTGACATAGCGATTAAAGATGGAGAGGTCAACGATGCGACAGATTTTGGGAGATGTGGTGAGGAGTTTTGACCAGTGGAGTGAGATAATTCGTAGGCGCATAAGCTGGTGAATATCTAGGTAGGAAAAAATAAGAACGAGTAGCCCATCGGGTAGGACGCCTCTATTATATTGGCTTGGTCTTCTTTGCGCGGTTTTAGGTCGTTTGGGACGGAATGAGGAATCCGGAGGCGTAATGGCATGAAATGATTTGGCTAGCGTCGGTGTTTGCGTTCTTGATCGCGTCTTTGGTCCCGGAGGCTCTTCTGGAGGAGGTGTTTCTGGTGGCGGTACAGGTGGTGCCAAGGAACCTCTCCTCGATCCTACCCTGACTCTCATATTGTCCAAATCTACGCTCAAAAATGGATCTGGATCGAGTGGCTCAATTACTTCTTTATCCTCCACGCGACTAGGTTTGTGAGGACTGGCTGGTTTCGATGGGGTGAATGTGACTTGAGGTAGAGATGGTCGCGTCGGAGTTGGCACCCTCTCTCCTATTTCTAGATTGTTGATTGAAGTCGCGTCGGCATCTGTCATTTCCACGTCTTCATCTGATCTTCCAATCCGCATTTTTGCCGTAGCCTCAACCTGTCTTCTGATATCTGGCGAGCATCTCCTCCAAAGCTCTTCCAAAACCTCTCCGCTTATCATTAGGCATTCAACTGTCGTTATAGATCGTACAGTGGCTGTTCTCTTTGGTGCCAGTGCCAAGCTTGCGACTTCTCCAAAGTATTGTCCTTGCTTCAGCCTTGGTCGTATGTATGATCCTCTCTTATTAGCTCCATTCATGTTCTCGTGGATCACTTCTGCTTCTCCTCGTACAATAAAGAAAATCTCACTTCCTGGGGAGCCTTGTACAATGATATCTGTAAATGGCGCATACGTCTTTGGTTGGGCACTTAATCCAAGAAAGTGCAATATCTCTGGAGGTAAAGTCGAAAAGAGTGGCAATTCTTTCAATGTTTTCCGGACATTGACGAATCCACTTCCCAGTGCACTGCCCGCCGCTGGATCTTCGATTCCTTGAGGGCTAGGAGATTTCCGCTTCTTAGTGTTGATTACCGTTCCCTTCTCTATGGCGCCGACATCTCCTGTTGCAACCTCGCCTGGCGCAGCTGTACGCGCCTTTGCATATCTTGCTGGGAGAGAAGTCGATACCAGCTTAGCAACCAAACCGTTCTCTTTCCTCTTCTTATTCAGAATGGTCAACCTCTCTTGGGCTTCCTCCATGATCGCCTTCTCCATCGCTGGAAAGTTCGGCAATTCAACCCTTAGATCCTCCTTCTTCAAGACTACCAGCAGACATTTCGACCTCGCAATGATGGTGGCCGTTCTTGGAACATCCATGAGGATCCCAATTTCTCCGAAAAAGGCACCTGGTCTCAGCTCTGCATATGTAGCCTCCCCATCGCGCGACGTCACTGCTACTGCACCGCGCACCAGCCAGTACATTGCTTTTGCCTCATCCCCTTCGGTCAAGATATGATCGTGAGGCCCATGGACCTGCGGCCTCAAGTGCTTACCAATGGCCGCTAGAAATGTATCTGGCGCACTGAGAAACAGCGGGAATGAACGTATGCGATCCACCAGGTCGAGCGGCATGTCTGGAATCGTGGATGCGGTCAGCGGAGAGGGTCGAACAGGTCGTGTAGGGTTCGTCTCGATGTTGAAGGAGCGGATCAGGGACAGAGAGTCAGGTATGGGCGCTCCATTTGCGCGGAAGGGAGAGCTAGGCCCTCCTCTGTTTCTCCTCATGATGATAGCTCAACTCGGTCCCTAGCTCAATTCCGTACGTCTACGGCCTGTCGGCCGTTGTGCCGGTGGGCCTGCCAAAAGAAAGGCCAGTTCTGCAGAGAGATGTTGGAGTATAATAGTTGATGTCGGGTCGCCTTTTTGTGGCAAGGATAGTGGGGTTCGCGGATCGCTGGACGTTCTTTTTGTCAGCCCAGGAAGCAGTCTGCAGTTATTTTGAAGAAGAGTCTTTGTTCCTTTTCGTGTCGACAATTTGGGGATTGTGCGCCAGCTACTCAGTCATCAGTCTCGCCTCATCCTATCTGCAGGATGCTATTCTTACCTCTGCGTTGGGCAGGACTCACATTCCGCGCCCGCAAGTGACGACAGAGGGGTCGTCTGGGGTCACACTTCTCTCTCTCTCTATCTCTCTTTCGACAACAACAACAACAACGAGAAAAACACGCCAAGAAAGTATATCTCCTGGAGACAGCTGAAGCAGGTCGGTGAGTGCGATTAGATGCACGGAGCGCACCTTGGTTGCAGTTGCGGTGCAAGGGGAGTGCTCTACGAGACGGACCGCTGGCCTGTCCTGTCCTGCTCTACTCGCTCAATCGGGCATTGGCTACCGAAACGCCCCTACACACACACACTTGGACTGTGGAGGTTTCTACTTTTTCAGCAGGCGGGTGGACGCTCTGCGCCGATGACGAACGACGCCTCTGTGGTGTATGTTGCCGACCGAAAAGGACTTTTTCAATCCTTTCCCATGCACAAGAAGAAAAAACCCCTAGATGCCGCGCTGGTTAAGGCTGACGAGTCATTTCATCTCGTCATCTGTTTCAGCCGGCAAGAAGATGCAGAGGTCATCGTTTTTGCCTCATGGCATGGCGTCGTATTCAGCTTCGGCCATCCGCTGAGCACGCGGCATCCGCTCCCCAGGGGTTCCATTACCTCTCCTCGTCTCTCGGTTGCGAGATTGGCTTCTTCCATGGCGCTTCTAGAAGACAGCTGTCTTCAGCCCTGTGATTGGCGATGCCGCCCACGTCTCGTCATCTGCGGCGAAGGATTTGCTGGGTAAGCCCGCTCACATCATGGCTTCATCGTCGGACGCTCCATCGGGGGGACAGAGCTCTGGTCGCGCCGCCTGACTGGCTGCTAAATCCGGCACAGGCACGACCTTCACCCTTCTAGAAGCTAACGAGGCGTTTCACTTTGAGATTTGGGAAATCCACCACGCTGCGTCGACGATGAGAATGTAGACCTTCGGGATCTCGAAACCAGACTGCACGACCGATGCCATTTCGACCTTCTTATTTGAGCCGCCAGAAGCCTTCTTATCTTGAAATGCCGGAATATGAAGCATGCTGAAAAGGCCCTGCATCACAGCTTCCCATGCGAGTTTAGTTTAAGGGAATCTCCAGGAAATGCACCATCGAGTCCGCTGCTCCCATGGGAGCATGGACAGATTGAGTTCCCTCTACATATTGCACGATGCTCCATGTTATCAGGTCCTATTACCTGCAATTTCCGGAATTTGCGTTTCGACATGAAATAATTATGCATATTTAAATGTCCAAGCGCAGCTCAACTTGAGATATTATGCGAATTGGGTGTGTTGGAACTTGTGCCGATAACCACACGCCCATCACTTAAATGGCAAGAAAAAAGTGTGGGTCTGGTTCATGCTGCATTTTTGACATGCCTTCACAGCTGATTTTCGAATGAAGAGACATTACACTTGACCATGAGATTTATCATCTTGAGGTATCATCGAAGCTGCTACCGATGGGCTAAGATCGTCTTTCGGGACAAATCCTTCTTGCAAAGTTGCGCAGAAGGTCAAGATAAACACTCGGATGGGAGATTTGACGAAAGATGTTAAATTCGAGATTGTCGTAAATTCGTCCACATGATGCAATCTACCTCAACTAAGTCATCAGAGTCTGCATCATAATCTTCATCAGTAATCTGTGGGGTTTTGTCGGTAAAGCCTCTTTAGACTTCATCATTCTGACCTCTCCAGTCCGATTTCTTGACAATCTTCTTTTCAGGCTCCACTTAATGCTTGGGCTTGTCATGTACATTATTCATAGTACTTGGGCCCCTGGCAAGTGGAACAGGAGGAGCGAGTAGCATAGGACCAAAGATAGACGTGCAATTCCGAGGTTTGGCTAGAAACAAACAATGTTAATCGTGACAACTTACTGATTCTGGTATGATAGCATTATTTGATGCGGGTTCATTGTCGACCTCCGAGGGGCCTCGTTGTACAGTTAAATATTCGTGCCACTGTCTTGTTGAATCAGATTGGGGAAGATGTTGAGATTGGGACATCTACGTCCGTCTTTGAAAGTCAAAGGATACAGCTCTTATACGCACGGCAATTTTTGGAAGATGAATGGTGAAATGTGGATTTACGCCTTCAACTCTGACAATCAGTAAACTGCACAGAAATGTGAAAGTTCATTTCCGACTATCAGTCTAGGGAAGCAAAATGATGATGAAATTTGAACTTACATTTTCGACCCTGAGAGTCGATAAACTCCACTGTAAAGTGAAAGTTCATTTCGACTATCACACTCCCTCGTCTACACGCGAGAGACCGTGGCAAGAGCGAATGGGTACCCATCCAGCGCGATGTCCGCTGGGAACCACGAGGACTGGTTTATCGTTTCCCTCCGATCGATCCATACGGCCCCAAGATAATCGCAACCTGGTCTTACATCGACTGGCAAGGTCGTCACGGTCTTGTCCTCTAGGTAGTAAGGTCGCTTCGTGTGCAAAAAGATGATGAAATGTAGATTTACATTTTCGACTCTGAGGGTCGATAAAATCCACGGTAAAGTGAATGTTCATTTCGATTATCACGGTAGGGATGTACACATTAATGAAACCACGTTATAAACTATTGGGAAGATCTTAGGGCAATCAATCTTTATCAAAGACGGACGATTTGGAAGTCAACAAGTCAAGTCACTGAGAACACTCATTTCCGCTCTGCATAGCAACTCTTCTACATAATGTTTATCTATTCACTCTTCCTCCGTCAAATCGACAATGACCTTCCCATCAAATCCTTGCGACGTCTTGTAGACACGAGAGCCAGTACGACGCTTCCTGCTGCTCGGACCCGCTTCTTCCTCTTCCTCCTCCCCTTCAGCTTTGATCTCATGAATTTCGCGCTACTGATCGTTAATGGAAATTGTGAGATAAAGGTTTGATATTGATACCTTGAGATGAGCGAGACGTGCTGCTCGATCGAGACTGCCAGAGTCTGGACGCCATTTGGGAGGTTGAGTTTGAGAAGCGGCAGGTGAAGATGATGGAGTGCGAGGGATGATCAGCTCCGCTTGTAGATCTTCGCGAGAGCGGTACTTGAAGAGGAATACGGCGAGAGGATTCAGGTCACCGTCGACATTGAATACTGTTTTCGCAACTGGTTTAGGGCGGACTGTTTGTTCGCCGTAGCTAACATGGTTGGATATGGCGCTCCCCTTCAGGGCTTTCTCGGCTACCTCGTCCGGTGTAAGTTCGACTGGGTGGTAGTACTGCTGTGGGTTATAAGGCAGGTGGGAAGTTCGAAAGACGGACACTATAATGTTGCCTAAACCTTCTATTGATTTGGCATCTCGTTGTACTCGTTCGTTGTCATCATCGTCAACTAATGATAAGTTAGTTTCTTACGACGACCATCAGCTTGTACAACGGCTCTTGAGAGTGTACTTTTCGTGATGCTCTTGAACTTCAGGGCTCTCATAGACAACGAAGTTGAGTTGAATTCTTCAACCATAGTTGATACTTTTTGGGTATAGTAGCCACGATTGCGTTGGAGGTAGTCGGAAGAACAAGAGACCTGGAAGATATCACGACCGTCAACGCTGGCATTGAACGTGAGATTCTCGGTTTCAATAATGAAAGGAGGCTCAATAGTAAATCGGACTCCAAAATCAGTACCAGATTTGCATTCAACGTAATTAGATACTCGTTTGTATTCCGGAACATGAGCCCATTTTGCATTTGTCCAATCCTCCTGATCTGGATACTCGGGGAGATCTGTATCAAATGAATAAATGGCGACTTGGAGTCCTGGCACAACTGGAAGGATTGCCATAGTGATAGAGTCTCTTGGGCAAAAAAGTAGCTGCAGGTTTCTAGAAAGTTGGTGTTGTGGTGCTGAAAGGAGGGAGCCTAGTTAATAGGAGATGTAGCCTTATCAGAACCGAGTGGTGGGACCTTAGAACGCTGAATATCGAAGTGGCAAGGCTTAGAGCCTAGGAGTCCTAGATAGTAGACTCTAGAAAAGAATATTTGCAAAATCTGCGGCGTTGGGATGAGTCTCGACGCCTCTCCAAGGTTGGCCTTTCGATGATGCTTGCTGAGGCACTAGGCTTTAGGCTTTCACCAGGTGACTTGGAAAGTTTAATGCTCGAAAGACATAAACAGAGGACTACAAGTCGTTGCAACTTAGGATATCACATCTCTAGATCGAAATGTGAACAGGGCTGTAGCTTTCAAGGTTTTGGTACCACGACGAGAGAGGGAACCTTGTATTCCTTCGCCTTAAAATAATAGGATAAAAATGTTGAAAGCTTTAGATCTGACAGTCATCAGTATAGAACAACTGAATCTAGACTATAGCGAATCACTTTGATCAAAAAAGTCCGAGTTGACAAGATATATTTTATCTTTGATTCAGGGGTTGACGAGATGTGGTAGACGTCGCGGTATTCACCAAACGATCAGTATCAGTAAAGGCAACATAGATATTTAAGAATAAGCTACAGGAGGCTTGGAGATGAATCCAAACATAGCAAAGTCCGAAGACTGTTCTTTGATTGTAGCAGAACTTGAGATGGAAAGTGGAAGAGTTGTCAGCCTCGTCAAAATGTCAGCTACACCGCCCAATTCTGCCGCGCTAGAGAAGACGCCTTCTTTAAAGTAGCTTGCGGCTGATGCAAGACATTTTTACAACATCACCATCTCCACGAATTCTACAAGCATGGATCCGGGTAGAAGAGCTATGATTGCGGGCCGGGGATCTCCGGCGAGAGAATTCACAGCACCACGGCGTAACGATAGTAATCGCATCTCGAAACCTCGACCAACGGGAACAGGCAACAGAACCCCAGATTTTAGACCAGCGCGAGGAAACCAGAGTCTCGAAGATGAACTTACGCGGAAATGGGTCTCGGAAGAAGATACATTCGTACTCAAACAAGCAAAGAAGAAAGCCCAGATACGTGTGCGAGAAGGCAGAGCGAAACCCATTGACTGGCTTGCGGTCATTCTACGGATTATAGACCCAGATAGAGATCTCTTAGACGACGATGAAGAAGAGGTCCAGCAAGATGTAGTCGATCCAGAAGGTGTGTTTGAAGGGCTTGATGATTCACAACTGGCGGAACTTGATGTTGACATTGCATCCTACATCACTCTCGAAAAAAACAAGACCAACCAAGATTATTGGAAGACCATGCAAATCATTTGCAATGATCGCCGCCAGAAGCTGAAGCCTCTTGATCGCGAAGGACGAGCCGTTGGTTCAGTTGCTGCAGACGTTGATAAGCTATTGGGCCCCAAGACATACGAACAGCTGGAAGCGTTGGAGAAGCAGATTCAGGCCAAGTTACGAGGCAACGAACCAATTGATACCGACTATTGGGAACAACTCTTGCGAAGCTTGTTGGTTTTTAAAGCCAAAGCGAAACTGAAGAAAGTATATCAATCCGTTTTGGACAGCCGTTTGGACGCTCTTCGAAAACAACAGCTGGAAGAAGCTGAAAACGTACGAACGAAGATGCAGCACATGCTTGCCGGACCTCTTCCGGTAGTTGAAGAAGGGAGTGAGAGTATAGGGGCTGTATCAGTTGTGGTCCCACGACAGCCTCCTTTCCCGTATTCCCAGCAGTACGACCCGGAATCGCAATTGAAGTTGCACTCGGAAGATAAAGCTGCCGAAGTAGTAGACGAATCCGTTTTCCTTCAAAAAATTGTGGCAGAACGTCGCCGAATTCTGAAGCTAGGATATGTCCCACTACGGCAACCAGGGATAGAGAAGGGTACGACTTTGAGCAACAAAACCTCAGCCGCAGCATCCGCCGTTGGTATCCAACCCTCAGGATCGCAACGTTTCGCTGCTGGGATTAGTGAAGATTTCTCCCAAGCGACGAAAGCGCTCTATGACAGAGAGGTCGCTCGTGGCATAGACGAAGATGAAGAGATCTTCACAGGGGAGGAAGACGTCACTGCCGCTTCCAAGCCACAATGGGCGGACAAGTATAGGCCACGAAAGCCTCGCTACTTTAACCGTGTTCAAATGGGCTATGAATGGAACAAGTACAACCAAACTCACTATGATCATGATAATCCCCCGCCAAAAGTCGTCCAGGGATACAAGTTTAACATATTTTACCCTGATCTAATCGACAAGGCAAAGGCTCCCACTTTCAAGATTATTCGCGAGCATGGTCGTAAGCGAGGAGAGTCTTTCGCGCCTGCCGGGGAGGAAGATACTTGTCTGATTCGCTTCATCGCCGGCCCTCCTTATGAAGATATCGCCTTTCGTATCGTAGATAAGGAATGGGATTACTCAGCCAAGAGAGACCGTGGATTTCGATCAAGCTTTGATAAGGTATGGCTATTCCCGTAAGCAATCTGATGCGCTCAGATGACATGCCCACACGCACGCCTTGAATGCTAACATATCACGCAGGGCATCCTCCAACTCCACTTCCAGTACAAAAAGGTGGGAAACAATTACCATTGTTTTTGTTATTTGCTGACTTGTCATTTCAGATTTACTACCGAAAGTGATTGTCTGGAGCCTCCTTGGAAAGGAGTATTGGAAACCTCGAATTGGGAAGTAGTCTTCATAAGGGGCCAATGATAGATTTGCCCACTGAAATTGATTCCAGGTCACTGCACGTGTCATCTTGCACAAATGCCTTGTTCCCGTTGTTTTAAGATGGATCCGGCAGCCATGCACGCCAATAATTCAAATATATGCAAGAAGGCTAATCCTAAAAGAGAGCGTCAGAAGAATTCGAATTGACGAATTGCCAGATCCTTGGTCCGGTATTTCCCCGGTACAGTAACTCCACTTGATTGATTCTGCAGTTGGGTGGGATTGCCTGCTTCACTACAGTGAGATCTGATCGCACCCCAACGGTCTTCCATTACACAACAGCTGTTGCCGGGTGGCCTTTTCAGAACCCTATTTTGGCTGTGTAACATGCATGACAGAAGGAGTTGATGAACCACTCGATTTACCGAGTTTCCAGAAAGTCTTAGAGAACTGGAAGAAACTATTCGCCGACGTTAGGACTGCAGGAAGTCTGCGCCCGGTCAAGGCGGCGGTACTACAATTGCCACTCTTTGTATTTACTCCTCTCCAACGTGCATTCTGCTTTATGCGGGCGCCCATTTGTGTTACCTTCCAGCATTGCTTCCCTAAATGCCTTGGAGAATGAAGTGTATTAACCCAATGTGATTGCTCTTCTTCTGCTCTTCATCACTGACGTGACCTGGGGGGATACTTCGTTAAAACTCTTCTCCTGTTGTCTTCCGACACAAACAGGGCTGCATCACAGATCATGAGCTTGTCCCCATGCGTTGGCAGGCGCCTTCGTGCATACCTCCCAATATGCCTCCTCCGGCTATGGGGTAGACATTACTTCTCTTCTTTATCAAAAGGAATATCAAGCATCCGATATCCTAATCCCAACCTTCGACTTTCTTCCGAATTCCTCTCTCATTGTACTTCTATGTCATACAATAACAGCGAGCAATCCAAACACGCCTCTTCCGAGCCATCACACAGTATTGAGGGTCTGTTTGGAGAGTTGTTGCTACTGCTCTTGCTGTTGCCGCTGCTCCTCCCTTTCACTATGTATTCGGGACCAACTCGTCGTCAGATGTATGGCTTGCCTATGTATCCTCAGAATGTCGAGACCTCGTACTCAGGGCAATCATCACTGCAAAACTACCAGTTCGATGGTCTTCCTCGAGTGACGTCCGATGAGAGCTTCATGACAGCTTCACTTAGCACCATTCAACAACAGTTTTCAGTCCCATCTCAGATGGCTGTGCCTCAAACTCCAATATCTTGGTCTGATCCACAAGCTTTTGATGACATGAACGCCAATGATCTTTACGATCACTACTCTCCCAGTAACGCGGGCAGTCCGAACTGTAGCATCTTTCGCAGCAATAATGATTTGGATATGGAAATTCCACGCTTCACACCTAACCAAACGAATATCAGCTTCTTCGGCGATCATCAAAGCCAGAACAACAGCAGGATGATGGATACGTACAATTCCCAGTCAGGGCTCTATATTCTAGAAACCCCATCCTCGAAGCATGGCGACTCACCAAGCAATCAACTCCAGCATCCACAATCACAAGCGGCTTCCTACCTTGACAATGTCAACTCATCTTCCAACTCTCTCCCACACGATCGTGAGCGAGAGCGTTTCTCCCGCCTCTCAGTCAGCCTGTCTCCCACTCCAAAGATGGAGCTCCAAGGTGCGGGGACCCCGCATGCTCTCTCGTTTGCGCCTTCATCATTCCGTCTCCCTCCTTCGGACGATTCGTCTTCAGCTGGTGTCTCGTCCCGCGAAATGACTGCTGTGGTGGACGCAGAAGATGAGGCGAGCCCAGCAGAAGAACCATATGCAAAGCTTATCTATCGGGCACTAATGAGTGCACCCGGGCATAGCATGGTGCTGCAAGAAATTTATCAGTGGTTCAGGGAGAATACGGTGAAGGGGGCGAGTGATACGAAAGGTTGGATGAATTCAATCAGGCATAACTTGAGCATGAATGCGGTATGCTTTTCTTCTTCCTCTTGAGATTGAAGATGCTTGCTGATGGACAATGATAGGCGTTCAGGAAAACAGAGCGCAAAATTCCGGGAGAAGAGGTAAAGAAATCTACAGAATGGGTTCTTGAGCCCTTTGCTATTAAGGATGGTGTTCAATCCACTACTCGTTATCGAAAGGGCACAGGCTCAAAGAAATTTAGTCGCTCTGAGACACCAGCTCCTTCCCGACAATCTTCGAGTCGCAAGGGAGGCATCGCCCCGAAAGTCAAGCATCAACGTCAGGGTGGCAAGGGTTTAGAGATGGGGCTGAGGAGAGTGGACGAGAATCGGAGAGAGGAGTTCCACCGCCACTTTCGCAATCAAATCACGAGACGAAGGAGCCCATTGACGCCGCCACATCCATCAGAGAGCTCGCAGACCATGTATGGTGTCGGGATGAAGGTGGAGGAGTTTGAGAGTCCGCTGCCTTATGATGTTAATGGTGACGACTATGGCACTTTTGAAAATACCCAGGGTGTTTATATGGAGGACAGTAGCCCTTTGTTCATTAGTGCTCAAGAGATGAGCTATCATCGTGAGCTACAAGGGACCGTTCACAGGTACTAAGGTATTATATTTACCCCACGGCTGCCTGTCCGCGTAAGCAATGGACCTGGTCTTCTATTGGAAGCTATCTTGTTTGGACTTAATGTTACGTGTACAGGAGGGGTGGCGGTGTGAGTTTTTGTTTGGGACAAATAGATTTTGGCATTTGCTAGCGGCATAGATCGCAACAAGTTGGGATGTTTTGTTTTCAAGCGTAATGACCTGCTTTCCATTACTAGGTTCATTTGCGATTTGCCCGTCTGCAGAGCTGACCATCGTTGCGGCGTCATTGTTCGATAAGAGAGGAACTCGGGTTTGAAAGGGTGTAATTGAAGAGTGTCATGTCGGTGAACGTGTCTTCTGTGTATTGGTAACTGAACATTGGAATAAGATAAAGTGGCAATGACCATTCCAGGATATATTTTGATACATCGTTTTTGAAGTCTGGTAGAGTGGCCATAGCGCGGTCGAAGATTGCGTAGAGAAGGTAAGAAAGCTTCGGCGTGGTTGAACCAGCTGCGCCCAAAGGATTTGAGGGGTCAAAATGCATGCTAGTGTCAAGAAGCTAGGAATAAATCTACTGCGGTGCTTTCGGAAGGAGAATTGAAAATGAGGCAATAGCGTGCGAATTCCCCGCTGGCAGGCAATCCTGGTCTTTCAGAAAAGACCCGCACATCGATTTGGTTTCTCGCGCTTCAAGACGCTTGCTGAGTGACGTTGGTCACACAGAAACGCACTTCGGCAGGCGGAAAGACTTCCGTCCTGCGCAACACATGGGCATCGAGTGACGTTTTGGGTGATAGGCAGATGGAAATCCCACGAGTTCTCTTCTTGACCACTCTGGAGCCTTGTCGAAGCTTAGACGGTGGTTGTATTCCGGATGCAATCTCTTATGCATGGTCTAGCCCTTATCGATCAGAGCTGAAGTGGCGGGTTAGAGAGGCATAAGATCCAAGGTCGCAGCGAAACATTCTTCCTTGCATGAGATGCTAGAGCCGGACTTCGTAATAAAGATATCAATTTCTCTGACTGGTCAGTTATCCTAGCGTGAGATATTCACAGGCTGAGTGATCGATTATAGACCAGGTATTATGCAATAGGGTGGGATTCTCGATGATGAACTGATCGCTACCCATTTCCTGGGTCATATGAGTTCATCTGAATATCCTTCTTCGACGGTAGGGAATAAGGCTGCAGGAGCATCTGCCAAGTCCTTCATGAAGGAAGGCTGGATGCTGAGAGAGTTTACAAACCCTGATTTGAACACAAATCTTCCAATGCTTCCCAAAATCTGCATAATTTCCATCTATCAGGCAACCCACGGTTGAGTAATGCAGTTTGTGAACGTGCGGTTCTGCGTTTGAATCGGCAAGAAATATTGAATGGGATGAGGGAAAGTAGCTAGCTGCTTCACAGCTAAGCCCAACTTTCACCCTACCCTAGTCTTTAATTTCCACCCCCGTTCCCGCAGGACCGTCCCGCCATTATCGCACTGAGATTTGTTGAAGATTATTCGGAACGCAATTCAACCCCAAGCCGAATGGCCGAGGGGTTTGACATATCATAAACGCCGAAGCGGGACGGCTTCGAGATTCCGGGAATTCTATGCATCTTTCAAGTTTTGTGACAGTGCCAACTTAACATGCAGCCGAGAATCTTTGTTTGGACAGTTGCATGAGAGGAGCAAGAGGGGGCTATTTGCGCTTGATTGAGGACAGCGCCAGTGGCGCTTCTCAATGTAACCTCCAGCACACTCGACTGTGAACGTGGGGCAGAGCTCGAAAGAGAGAAAAAGAAAATTCGAGAAAACCCGCAAGGTAAACCTGGTTGCTGGGTTTGTGGAGAACGACTATTGTACTTGGATGAAGGATTGACTGGCTGCAGATGTTTCCCTCATCCTTCTGCCGCATATTGAGCAAGTCTTTCAAGAGTAAACAGTTGAAGCGACTTGCAGCTGGCAAGGTTGAGCATCTGAATGAAATGGGGTAGGAAGAGCGGAAGAGAGACAAAGGGAAAATAGCGCGCAGAGTGGAAAGGAGTGATCGTGTTGCGACTAGCTTATTTGGGTAGTTGGCACGTGATAAATCGAGTGTGCTATAAGAACTGCTATTCTACAGTGGACAGGTACGCTATATATATAGGCTCTGAGGCTCTCAGAGCCTCTGGCTCAGGCCCTCCAGGGGCCTTAGGGCGTTCCACGCTCAGTAGAGCCTCAGGCTCCAACAGATCGCTAGCCGAGCCCAGCGTCACGTGGTCTTGGACCCTTTTCTTTCCAGCAATGCTTCTTCTCTTAAGCACAACAACAACAACAACAACAACAACGACAACATCAAACCACCTAATTCATTACTCTCCTTCGCACGCCCATCGTCGCTCAAATGATTCTTCTCCTATTGTCGAACCTGATGGTACTGTACAAAGATCTAGTGATCCGGGAATTAGATTCCAAATTTCCACCAATAAATAATTGTCCAGAGTTTAGCCTACAAGGACAGGTACCTGATGCCAGCAGTTTCCACCAAGTCATGTTAGCAGATCATCTCTAGCGGGAGCTCAGAGACGCGGGGATGCGGGGTCCCTCACAGTCTCCTGCAAAATTACGCTGAAGAGATTCCGAAAGAGCCAGCAGCTTCTGACTTTCTTGTTTGATCAATTGGAGGAAACAGGGACAAGGACCCCTCCAGACTCGCTTGTCACAACCCATGGCTCAGATGGCATCCGGAAAAATATCCACCCTTTCATCCAAACTTTCAGACTTGTCCGACTGAGCCTAGCTTTGATTGAAGTCAATAAAGTCGCCATGTCGCCTGGTTGAGAAATTGATCACCATCGCCCTTTCATACTTTCCTTAGAGCGTTCATATAGCTGGTTGGCAAGATGCGTCTCCAACTCTCCATAGCCGTGACTGTAGCGGCAGCAGGTCTCTCGATTGCTGCTCCGACATGGTCAGCACTTGAAAGTTATGTAGACTCTCTTCTGGGAAATGCCTTTACCGAGATCGAAGAGTTGATAGAGCATACTTCACCACGACCATCAATCCTCTGCCACCCAAAGACCCCTACTAAACCACAGCCAATTCCAGGTCCTCGGAATAAAGTGTGCTACGTTCAAAGCCACAATGATGGCGTTACCGATGATTCCACATACATTCTCAATGCACTTCATTCTTGCAACAACGGTGGTCATGTGGTGTTTAAGGAAGGCACCAAGTACCTTATTGGAACGGCTCTGGATTTAACATTCCTTAACTCAATCGACATTGGTATGGTTGATATTGAAAGAACAAAGTTCTGAGCTGACCAATTTAGATATCCAATCGTATATCCAATTCTCCAATGATACAACATATTGGCAGGCTCATTCTTTCCCTTTCATCTTCCAGAATGTCACATCATTCTTCAAGCTAGGAGGCAATGATGTCAATATTTACGGCGGCGGTACTATTGATGGTAATGGTCAGGTTTGGTATGATCTTTATGCTAGCAACATATATACTTTGCGACCAGTTCTGATTGGAATTGACGGACTTCATAATTCTGTCTTGAGCAATCTGGTTCTTCGATATTCTCCAGAGTACTACCATTTTGTTGCCAACTCCACAAATGTTGTGTTTGATAACATTAATATTGCGGGAGCCAGCAAAAGTAAGAATGTAGCAAAGAATACTGACGGCTGGGACACCTACCGAAGTTCCGACATTACCATTCAAAATTCTGTTGTTAACAACGGCGATGGTGAGAAAAGCAACATGTTCTCTGATGCCAACTGACTTGATATAGATTGCGTCTCTTTCAAACCGAATAGTACCAATATACTTGTTCAAAACATGTGGTGTAATGGCTCGCATGGCATTTCAGTTGGCTCCCTTGGGCAATACGTTGGAGAATATGATATCGTAGAAAACATCTACGTATTTAATACTTCTCTTCACAATGCATCCGTCAGTACTTTTAGAATTCGATTGAATCGCACTTACACTTCATAGGATGGAGCTCGAATTAAAGTCTGGCCGAACACGCCAAGCGCTCTCTCAGGTGACCTTCAAGGGGGTGGAGGAAGTGGAAGGGTCAATAATATCACCTATGATACCATGATCATTGATAAAGTTGATTATGCCATCGAAGTTGATCAGTGCTATGGGCAATCCAATCTAACGCTCTGCCTTGAATACCCCTCGCCGCTGACGATCACGGATATCGTATTCAAGAATTTCAAGGGCAAAACAAGCTCGAAATACCAACCAGAGATTGCGACGTTTGCATGCTCAAGTTCGACGGTCTGCAACAACATCGTGGCATCAGGGATCAACGTGGTCAGCCCCAATGGGATGGATTTGGCTTACTGCCAGAACGTGGAGGAGACGGCGTTGAATGTAACATGCTCAACGATCTATAAGGGATTTAATTAGCCATATTTGCGAAGCAGCAGACAGTAACCAAAATGATCCCATGAGCTCTAAGACCACCAGTCATTTCTTGAGACTGAGGCTATCTCTCTTTTAAAATAGGCACCAGCAGCCCTCAGCAGCCCTCAGCAGTTGTGATCGCGATCATCTCCTAAACAGGGGAATGTCACGTGACCTGGTGTTTAGGCAGCCCCACCTGGGCAAGAAGACGCCCAAAGTGGTCATCACTCCCCTTCTTTCAACAAAAAAACGGACATATCATCATCTTTGTGCTGCCTTGAGTTACCCTACAACGCGAAGCGGACTGTGCTTCAAAAGCTCCGGCATGCTGCTTCCCGCAAAGTTGATTTCTTACAGCCGTTCAGCGCGCTGTACAAGACAGCCTCGCCTATAGTTCGGCGTCCTGTCAATCCTCCTCTTGAAAAATGCCCTGGCAGCCGTTGCAGCTGTCACCAGCTGCCGGTACGCATCTACCGGCCCTCCTGATATGCGTATCCTTTGTCTCCTCGTCGTACAAGGTCCACCTCACCGACCTCTCCCACATCTGGAGCGAATCGCTCTCCAAGCAAGACATTATCTGCCGCAGTCGTGCGGAAAACACGAGCATTGACCCTAGCAATGCCGATCAGTTCAAAATCTTCCTCCAAAAGATCAAGCTTGGCTTGGGAGGCGGTAAAGACAGCACACTATCGCTAACGATCAACCCCGATTCAGATCGGCCCTCCTTGGACCTCCACGTCAGTGTCAATCTCCCAGGTGGCCTCCTTCCCCTTCAATGGCCTATTCGTTTGCTTCCTGGCTCACAGCAACTCCTGAGCAGTCAACTAACAGTACCTTTGTTGCGAGCACAGCATGAACGGCTGCAGGAACTCGCTGGCTTGACCGAAGTGCTGAAAGAGAAGGATCATGTTATACAAAAGCTTTTGGACAAATTGGAGGAACAGGGTACTGACCTAGGTCAGCTGTTCCCGCAGGTTGCCGGACGCCCAGGTAGGAAGGTCGATCGGAAGAAAGCTGAGGAACGGGTGAAGGGCCTGGGGTCATTTGATGTGAATGTTTGGAGAGAAGGCTTACGCGGTCATGAGGCTACACAAAATATTCCCGAACTGCTCAGTGAGGTGTTTCAGGATTCTCCAGATCAAATTGAGGCAGAAGGTACGGAATCAGATAACTGGTGGGACGATCTTAGTGGGATTACTGTAAACCTGAGCACGGGAAAGATCTCCACGAAAGGAGTGTTACGGGACAGGAAACTTCCTTCTAAAGCACCACCACCACTACCGGTGCAAGACTCAATAGATGAGAATGACGACTTCCAAGTCCAATCAACACCACCTCATTTATCTAAACCTTCGCCTAGATTGGAGGATACTACAGACGATGACGATGACCTCGATGCTCCTTCTCAGCGGTCCAAAATTTCTGATAGTTTCCCTATTTCACAAATTACAGCCCGGCCCTCGCCACCACCCAGAGTAGCTAAGAAACTCGGAGCCATAGGGGAAAAGAAGCAGAAACCCCCTGAACAAGAGCCAGAACCTGAACCAATGTTAGAGGATGAGACCGCATTCGAAAGTGAGGATGAACCTGCCATTTCTCCTCCACAAGCACGAGCACCGAGTCCTCTGAATTGTACACCAAGTCCCCCAGCACAGCCAAAGTCCAAAAAAAGTCTGGGCCGGATAGGCGGCAAGAAAGAGCCTCCTCCTCCTATTGAACCATTACCCCCACCTGAGCCAATACTTCCAGCTGAAAAACTATCACCGCAACCCAAAAAATCCAAACTTGGTAAAATTGGTGGGAAAAAAGCAGCAGCCAGAGTAGCCCAGAAACAAACATCACTTGCACCAAGTATGAGCACAAATATTCTCACAAATGATCTAGCACTACCCCATAAAACTAAAATCAGCACCAACAGCCACCAGAAAGCTGAATCTGAACCCGTTCCCGCCGAACCAGTGAAGGAAGAAGAAACGCCTGAGCCTGAAGATGAGCCAGAGACGGCGGAAGTGAAAGCGGACCGCAAAAGGGAGCAGTTAAAGAGGGAGTTGGAGGAGAAAGCTAAGGCACCGGTGAAGAAGAAGCGGAAATTTTGAAATTTGGGTAGGAATGAGTTTCGCTTGTTTACTTCAGGATTTGGGAAAAGCACGAGATTGGAAAGGTCATAGGGTAAACTAGCAGGACTTGAAAATGAGGTGGGGATAGTATGATGTAATGCTTGATTAAGAATTGATCATCTATGATCTTCTACTTTACAATACCCAATGCAACGCCTCGCTGTGTTTGCCGATCAAATGAGACATAATACACGACAATCACTGGGATCGCGCTCCGGAGCCTGGTCCACCGCCTCTTTCTCCGGGTGCAACAAGCTTCACGCTCTTCTTTCTCTCCACACCAAATCCACTCCCGCCTCCTCCAAGAGCAGCTCTCACACCCTCTACAGCACGCGATTGTACCGCCTCTCGCTGGTCTCTGCGTACTCCGCCTGCACTCGAACTTGCGCTCGGACCTCGACTTCTCCCACCACCACTGCCTCCCACACCTCTCTCCTTAATCTGGGCCTCTAATTCCTTTTCTCGCTTAATCTTGCGCTCGAGATTCAACTCGTCTAGCCATGTGCCAGGTCCACAGGGGTGTAGACAGCCGCTTAAAGGACAACAACCCGTATCATCCCATTTATCATAGGCGCTCATGCAAGCGGCATGGCCGCCGTGGCCGCAGCCATTACAATAAGTCCAAAGGGGGAGTGTGGGACAGTCTGACTCCTCCTTAGTCCAGAGGTAGGGGTCAAGATGACGACATTCACAGACAGCACAGCCGGCCATTTCGCCTTTGCAGTGTGTGCATCTCCAAACAGAGCCAGGTACGAGCGGGTCAGGATCGTAGCCTTTCTCGCAGTCCGTGCAATAGAATCCTACTGTGACGCCTTGTTGGGCATAGGCATAGACGTCGGGATACTTGGGAACGCAGAGCTTGCGGAGTAGAGTAGCTTCGATGAAGAGTTGCATTGACATGAGGCGAGATTCATAGGTGCGGAGGATAGCGAGAGCTTGGAGGGGGTCGATAGTGTCGGGGCGGAGGAATGGAAGATAGAGGAGAATCATTGCAGATGCGTGAACGGGGTTGGACATGACCTCGACTTGATGCTGAATAGTTCGCTGGAAGAGTGTTTCTGGATTGAGAGGAGGAATTAGGAATGCTGGATCCGTATCTAGGTAATCGAAATCTGTAGGAATCAAATTAGGATTTTGGTCTAAAACTGGACGCGGACATGGAGCGGATGATAAGGGAAGGTCGTCCAGTGGCCGAGAAGTTGCTGAAGCTTCCTGGAGACGGAGCTCAGGGGGTGAGGAAGTAAGCTTAAGATGACGAGTTCCGTGTGTAATGTCATCAGAATCAGGTGTTAACCCTCCCGTAGAACTAGTTACAGCCTGAGAATCAATGCTTGGTCGGTGCTCATTGTGGTGCTTCTCCCAACTTGAAATTCGCTCTCGTAACGAATTACTTTGAATGTCGGTGTCATCACTACCTGACGAGCTCATAAATTTAGATTTAGAATCACCGGATGTCGAAAACATCTGGAAACTCTCTCCTGAATCGTGTCGGTGAACCTGCATTCTTTCATGCTGTTCCCGATCTAAGCGTAAAGGCTGTTTTCTAGGTGGTGCAACATAATCCAATGCGGGAGAAAACGACTCCATGCCGTAGAAATCATACCCCTCTACACTTGAAGAAGATTGAGTAGGCGACTGCCGAGCTCTGGGAACAGGGATCGGGTTTGGTGTATTCGGATGAGCAGGATCTGGAAGCTTCAAGTCCTCATCTACAACCATTGGGGTACGCATAGCTTCTCTCGTTTGATAGGCTATTGCATCTTGAACTGGGCGAACATGTGGAGTTGCAACATTGGAAGTGCTCTCCACTTCATCTCCTCTCTGCGGCTTAATACCACGAAATGGACTTAGAACAGGTTCTTCTGGTCGAGGTGATTTTCGTGTAGTCTCTTCTTCAGTACGAGATGGAGACCCTGATTGTTGTAAAGAAGATTTCTTTGGTTCGGGTGAAAGAACTTCAATACGTAACCGAGTTTCCCGACGATGCTCAGCACGTCTCGTTAATAGCAAACCCATCGTGTACCCAAGAGCTCTCCAAGTCTGGGCAAGACGGTAATGACCCATACCCTCTGCCGTCTCAGCAAAATACTCTGTAATTGATGATACCCGAACGTTTGGTAGTTCATCCTTCGGGAAAAACCAAATTTTCATCAAGTAACGTTCACTATAGTATTGCCACTCCTCTACCTTCGAAGTACCGGGAGCGTGTCCAATTGCCATGACTTGGCGGGGTTTGTAGGGTCCAGTGACTCCAACAGACTCGTCTAAATCCATCACTTTTTCGATTCCCGAAACACTAGGAGGAGTGGTGCTCAACTGATTTGAACGCCCACTATGTCGTCTTCGGTGACCTTTCTTCTGCCTAGGACCCAAGAAGCTACCGACCACATCTTCTTCAGAGTCACTTCGACTGACACTTAATAGCGGCCCACTACCACTTGGCGGAAATCCAGCTGCATGCTCAGGCGCAGCCATGGAAGGCCTGCGTCGTGGTGGTGGCTGTCGCTCCTCCAAGACCATCAAAACATCCCCTGTTGGTGAAAATGCAAAGGTTGAAAGACTCCGATTATCGATGAGAGGCGATACAAATGCTATATCAGTCTGTGTGAATCCACCTTCTTTATCAACACTCCATAATAAATCTCGCTTATTCCAAAGTAAACCAGTTGGTGCACTATCCCACTGCTCTATCTCCTTGAACGGCATCGTTGGTCGTGCAAGATCCCAGATGTGAACAGCTACAGCTTGGTTCCTAGCATTTGCATCGTCATAAGCCACGGTAACTTGCGCCGCTCTATGGCCATTTGCAGTAGCGGAGTAGCAAGCCGGTCGCCACGTAACTCTAGAGATATGTGCCATCGTGCTGATTGTATAGCTTGGTTTCTGATTCTTGTCTGCGTTCTTCGACATATCCCAGACCTTGCAAAATTGATCCATGCCACCACTGGCAATATGTTCTCCGTCTGGGTGCCATGAGATCGAAACGCACGAGTTCGCATGAGCCGAGCTCAATTTCAGTATAGGAGCGCCTGATCTTTGGACATCCCACTTTTGAATTTGTCCTGCATCAGTACAGCATGCAAATATAACCCCATCTGTCGGCGACCATTTGACATCTCGAACCGCCTCGGCATTGCACTTGAAAGTCTGCCAGGGTCGGAAATACGGACCATTCTTATCCTGAACTGCAGCTGCTCGAATAACCCAACTTTTGACTGTTCCATCTTGACTGGCAGAGAGGATCCACTGGGGTTTGTGTGGACAAATGGCGAGCTGATGGACTTGTCGTGCATGCGCCTGGATCCTGGCGACTTCAAGGCCCTCCGATGCTTTGGTCAAGTCGTACGCCGTGATTCTTCCATTTCCAGATGAAGTAAAGATGGTATTACTAAGTGCTCCATGGCCCCATTTTATACTGCGGATGTTAAGTTGATCTGGCGTCGCTGCAGATGGATTGTGGGTTGTCGCATATGCGCAGATAATCGCTCGCAGGTCGACCTCCTCTGTGATTGTAGAGCCATCAACCTTAAGAATTTTAAACACTTCTGGGCCTGCAATAACTGCCTTGAGTCCGTCCGGGGACCGATCTAAGCATGCGATAGGCGCACCAGCTGTGTATGTAGTACTTTGGGACGCGGAAGGGCGAAGACGAGGGGAATCAAGAACCGTCGCGTCGATTTCGCTGTTTGGAGCATTCGTCGCAGGCTGTCCAAGCAGTCTGCGCATAATCTTCTTTTGGGCATTCATCTCGTCATCAGAAGAGCTCCATTCGCTCAAGGGGGCATCTTGTGTAGATACATTTGATTGAAGTTCGGAGTCCATCTCGGCTTTATCGTTATCCATGGTGGCAGAATGAGTAGCCGCGCACACCGCCTCACAAACGCGTTTGACGCTCGGAGTGGGAATATTGTTAAAGCGAGTGCGAGTACGAACACGAATGCGAATGCGAATGTGAATATGAATGGAATTACCGAGGGGTGGATTGTTGATGTTGAAAGATTGTTGCGAGACGGAATTCAAGTGTTCAGAGCTTTGCCAAACCGAGCAAATTATTTCGTGTCTAAGATTGTCTTTATCTGTAATCTAAGCGACACACATCTCCAAAGCTCAGTCCTCCCTTTGGTGCTCTCTCGCTAACCCTGAACCTACCGACCCCATAGCATTGTCATAAAAACAGCGCCATTAAGTACCCACGGTGATTGGAGTTGCCTTTGCTTCTTATATCTCTTTTTAGAGGGATTTCGCTGAAGTAAATCTAGTTACACCAAAATAAATTGCTCACCGAAACCTCCAAGTCCATCGCGAACAGCTTGGTGGTATTACAAGTAATTTATGAGGCGGTCAAAATTCGTCTTCGCCAAAGCATCAGGAAATCGTAAAGTCGAAGCTCAAATTCTACAATATTTACTGCACTGAACTTGATAAAAACCTACTACAATAAAAGATGAGTATCTAAGAGCTCTGCATTTTTCAGTTTTAAGTGCTTGTTTAAGACAAGTATTAACATTTTCTAGTTTTGATTTTTTTCGTTCGTCAAAAACGAATTTTGACCGCCTCGATACGATGACCACATTTCATCACTGTAGAAACTGAGTATACTAAAGCTATTTTGAACGATTGGTATCAATTCAACCCAAAAATTTACTCGTGCTTTACACAAGAGTGTGGCAGATTTGACAACCTATAAATTAACTCGAAACCAAAATTTATTCATTCACCTGTCAAACACATCTGCTCCATGACAAGTTTCGAGTCCCAATTGGATGAATTCATGACGTGTAATTTCTAATCTAATTTCGTAGCAATGTTTAGGCTCTAATATTCTTCAAACAGGAAGAAACTGCTGATGGAATCATGTGGATTATCCCCAACCCAAGTAGATTGACAGACCATTGCCTAAGTCTGATAGAAGACATAGAGAGAACCTTAGCTCCTCCTTCCAATATGAATTAAGTATACTTCCTTTCTACTAGCTCCGATAAGTTTCAATGCTTGCTCGAAATGCAACAAGCAAAAGTATAAGTCCGTCGTAGCTAGCAGGTATGTTTTACACCCCAAAATTAGATCAGATCGTTCGCGCTTGCATCATGTCAACCTCATCAACACATGGACTAGCTTCCTCCGAGAAGCCTGGAATACGAGCCTGCCATTTTGGTACCCGATACCATTTCCCCATCAGAGGAGGTCGATCATTGATCATCGGCCAATCGCATTTTCCAAGCACATACTCTTCAAGCAACCTCGCTGTTTCAGGAGGATCAATACCATGGGTTGACCAGTTCTCGTCCAGATCTGAGTGTGGAGAAAGCGAAATCCAATTTCCATCGTAAATTCCCGGTTCTTCTTTGACAGTTATCTCAAACTTTTCTAATTTGAAGTCTTGAAGTCTGGTGAGCATGGCTCGAGCGGATCCATTGAAAATAGTATGTGGAAACAAGGCATGCGTTTTTATACACCAGTTGATTGCGAGATATGTTAGTGAATTTTTGTGCCTGCTGAGGAACTCATAGACTAGTTCCTGATCGGCGATAATATTGTTGATACGAAGACTTCGTAGACGTGGCCATGAGTGTTTATAGAAGGTTTTATTGGAAGCTGCGCATGAAAGGTTCTCGCTTGGAAAGTGAAGCTCGAGATTTTGCAGATTTGGTGCACACCGAAGTAAGGAATGAATAGCAGAACCCCATCCAGCTTCAAGGTTGTCAGAAAGCATGCGTGTATAATTCTTGATCTTTGTGATTTTAAGCGTTTGCAGGCTTGGGGCCATTTCCCTCAATCCTAAAAGTACACTCTGCCCGTAGAGAGTATGCTTTACAGATGGTGCGTAGCTCAGCAACAACTCTTCGGGTAAAGCATACAAGGATAATGATCGCAATGGAACTTGCAAGCCTTGCGAAATGGCCTGAAATACATTGCTGTACAACCTGTTGTCTAGCTCCGCTCCACTGGTTGCAATTCTCCAGCACAAATCACTCCATACATGGCAGTCAGGTGAATTGTGAAAAGGACACCAGAATTCTGACGATATCGAAACCGAATCCACACTTCCGAGGTGCTTGAAACTTTCCCGCATGATGAACACATTACACCATATGTCTAGATCTGTAAGGTAATAATCCCTCTTCCGACCCTCGATCCATACACCATGCAAGACCAGACATCTTTTGAAAAAGTCTTCGTGGTAAGTCTGTAGATAGGGCCCCGCAAAGACTTCGATGTGTTTAACATATTTCCCTAACCAAGGTCGAATACTGATGTCCTGAAGTCGAGACATGTCGTCACGATACGACCTGATGGAAAAGACCCCGCGTTCAATTATTTTACCCCCCGATCGGGAAATATTGAAGAGCCCACGGACGCACGCTTCTCTCCACTCGCGAGAGACAAGCCGAAGATTTATTACATCGCGTGCTGCGAGGTAGTCAATGATCGCGATCTTGCATTCGGAGGGCAGGGCAGAGATGCGACTCTGATCGTTGGAGGGGTAGCTTTGGGTGCTAGAAGGGAAGAACGACGCCATGAGGTGAGATGACCATCTAATTCGTCAGCGAAATTCTTAAAACTAATATACAGAGTAGGCTTACAAACTGTCAAGATCGATGAGCTTGAGTGATTGAGGTGATGATCAAAATAAATCTGGTGGTCAACAAGGCGTAGCTGAGGTGTGGTGGAAGTTCCTCGGTTAGATAGCGCGCTAGCTTGCTTTTGGTACTATATTGACATAATCAATTGCATAGCCATGAATTACGTAGCGTGAAGTACTTGTTAGGATCCCAATCTATTCCGAGAAGAAGGAGGCACATCTATTTCATTTACTTCTTCTACTCACTTTCGCAGCATTCGTCATCACCCCACTTAAATTCTGCCCTAACGCCACTCAAACACATTGTATCTGCCAAGTCTAGCTTCGCGGCGAAGAATATCAAAGCATGGCTTATATAAAGCTAGATTACACTTTATTGTTCTATTTGAAAGACCCCCAACACCATCGCTTCGTATATATGCTAAATTGTCCAACTTCCTATCGCCAACAAGGCTAACCCACAGCCCCAGTCATTCCAACTGTATATACTCCTTCAATCTCTCCCTTAACAACGCCAATCTGACTGGTTTCGCAAGATAATCATTCATCCCTGCCGTAATACACTTTTCCCTGTCACCCTGCACTGCCGAGGCTGTCAAAGCAATGACCAAGATATTTCTCACGGAATCCTCTTCGGCCTTTCGGAGTAAACGTGTAGCTTCATACCCATCCATTTCTGGCATTTGCACATCCATAAGGATCACATGGTAAGGGTTTCCCTCTTTTGCTTTGGCGCGGATCCCGGCCACTGCCTCCATTCCATTATTATATGCATCGACGGAGTTGAACTTTAGCTTTTGGAGGAACTGAATAGCTATTTTCTGGTTGATGAGATTGTCTTCCGCAATACAGATTCGCAGTTCAGAGTGTGGGATTTCTCTAAGTTTGATCTGGCCTGTTTTAGCATCTTCCTTCGAGTATGAAAGAGCACGGCTCGCTATGGCTTCTGGCCGAGAGATGCTTGTTGCATTTTCGGCTGTGGCCTTGGACAATGTGAGGGTGAAGGAAATGCTTGTTCCAACGTTCTCTGTGCTCTGAAGATTGATTGTACCGCCCATAGATTCCACAAGTGATTTGCAGATGCTCAGGCCGAGACCACTTCCGCCGTATTTACGAGAGGTGCTAGCATCTGCCTGACTGAAAGGCTTGAAAAGTTTCGGGAGCTGTTCGGTCGCGATCCCGATACCGGTGTCTTTGATACAGAAAGTAAGTCGTACATCTGTTTCTGTTTCCCAATCCGTCCTAGCCATAATAGTGATGCTTCCACGGTGTGTGAATTTCAGACTATTACCAATGAGGTTTCCCAGAATTTGATGCAGGCGTACTGGATCTCCGAAAAGTAGAGACTGCGGAAGGTCAAGTTCTTGCAAAATAATAACATCTTGATGATTTGATTGTTTCCTTGACGCCGGGATTGAGCGAATCAATTCTCGAACCATTTCTTGGACATAGAATGCAGTGAGATGAAGCTGCATTTGGTGGGCCTCAATCTTAGAAAAATCAAGAATGTCATTGATAAGGCTGAGCAACAAATTTGCGGATACTCGGATTGAATCGGCCATCTCTGCCTGGCTTTCTTTCAATTGCTTGTCAAGTAGAAGTAACTCTGAGTTACCTATGACCCCATTAAGTGGAGTTCGAAGTTCGTGCGAAATGTTGGCCAGGAATGTAGTCTTTGCATTCGCAGCCTCTTCCGCAATTTTGGCAGCTTCCTCTGCAAGTCTGGCACTCTGCATTGCTTCGGCTTGTGCTTCATCTGCCTTATTCTTTTCGATAATAGCCGCTGACAAGGCCCGCTTTTGCACTTCAACCATCGATTGATTGATTGCTGAGACTTTTTCAACTTCTTTGAGAGTCAGAGAATTGGCATAGCTAATCCCGATTTGATTGACAAGTAGCTGGAGAACCTCTAAATTGCGTGGCGTAAAAGCATTAGGTCTCCCTTCCAGATACAGAATACCCAATAGAGGTTTCTCATCCTGCCCGTGAGAGATCGGTATTGCTATAACTGATTTACTAAAAGGATTTTTGGTTGCCCAACTATCGCTCACGTTGCTGAATCTTTGGTCTTGCATCAAATCTGGCAAGAAGAGTGTCTCTCTAAAACGTGACGAATAGTTCACCACGTTTTCTGCAATGAATGCAGCTCGAAGTGGTAGCGGCGAGCTGTGAGCTTCAGCTCCGTCTTCCGGATTACCAGATGCTGCGACACAAAATCCGAATGTAGGGTCTTCAGTTATAATTGCCGCCAGAGATGCGACCCCCTTGCAGTTTTGAAGGATGATTTCACACATGATTCTGAGTAGTTGGTCCACCTGTAGAACACTGGAAATAACTTGGGAACTCTCAAGGATCGACGTGAGGTCTAACATATGGATCGCTGGACCACCAGTCCCGTCTATTAACGCGGAACCTTTTCTCCAAAGACCAATTCTGTCATCGTCTTTTTCTTCTTCTTTTCCATCAACGAAGCTCAGACGTCGTGAAATATCTTGCCCAAATTCGAGAGCGTGAGATTGCATAGTCGCTAGATTTTCGTAAGGATCTGTCTGGATGCCAACCTCTCTTGTGAACGAGCTATTTTTTGATATCCCTAAGACAACGTAATATTCTTGCTCGATGTGCCTTGCAACTCCACTTGCTCCAAGTTGAAGGTAAAGACTGATAGACTCCTGCAACGAATTTCTAGCCAATCTCTTTGACCCTAACCGCAAAAGATGTTCTCCTAATAATTGATTGGCTAATGCTTCTTCTAATAAATACTTGTGTTGCGATGCATGATCAATAGCTTCATCGTATAGTTTCAAAGCAGCTAAATGGTCACTCTCCATTTCACAGATCTGTGCACCCAGGATTTTGTCCCATGCAAGATAATTAACATCGTTGATGGCCTCCCACTGTTCAATTCTCCTCTTGAAATATTTCAGAAGCATTGCGAGTCCCTCTATTTCTTCTTGTAATCCTGGCTCGAACGATCGGCCATCGATATCCGAGGAGAGAAATGGCGATGCTCGGCGATAATCTGGCTCTAATTGCTCTCGAACTTTGATCCAAACAGCTCCGGAAAGTGAGAGTGCATGGAAGAACATTAAAAAGCGCGTGTTCCGCGCAGACCATATCGCGCTAATTTTCTTGAGGCACGAGTTTCCTAGCATGACCGCAGTTGAGAAGTGGCCGTAGAGGAATAATGGAGCAATCTCAAGACTCTCATATAACATGAGAGGCCTGTCACTGTTCTTGACGTTGTGCAACAGCCAAGTTTTGTATGCAAGAGAGTTGTGCTGTTCGTCGCTCATGACGCCAACCATAGGATCACCTGTATACGTTTTCCCCTGCAGTGCACGACAGACCTGGCGAATTGTAATGATCATTGTGCCTCCCGGAGTGTCATATTCCCAATCCGAGATATCTTGGCAAGCATAAATACAAAATTTCTCCAGCTCTGCCAAGTTCTCGGAGGCAAAAAATTTGAGGTTGCCAGCTAGTCCATAATTCAGGATAGTAGATATCCGATCTCCAGCTTGAATAGCGTACTCTAGAGCGCCATCAAGCTGAGAGAACAAAGCATGAAGAGGCTGCTGAATATGACCTAAGAAGGTAGGATATATTGTACCACCTCTTCCTATAGTGTAGGGGTCTTTCCATTTGTCGATTAATGTCAGTGCAGAATTTCCACAATCATTTGCGAGCGCAATCAAATTATGCCTTGAAATACATATCAATGCGAAGTTGAGAAAGCCTACCCCTGCTTGAGGGAAGCTTCCTAAATTGAGGAAAGAATTAATCATTATTAACGTCATTTGATAGAACGTTAATGTATCAGACCAAAACGCGGCACTGGTAGCTTCAACGAGAACAGCACCAACAGCAGCCAGGTTTGAATCCTCTTCCACGATCGTCTTGTTAATCAGAGTCGACAGATCTGAAGATTGTAATTCTTGAGACAGCCGCTTAAATTCTGCATCGCATTTCTGAAATGTGGGGTTGTCCTCGACTTCAATTTCTAAAGAGACCAAGCACTCTTTTAAAGCTTTGAATGCACTAGTGGAGTCCCCTTCCTGTGCAAAAACCCTCGATGAAAGGATCCAAGATGGAGTTTTGTCCACGGCCGTTTTAGCGTTTAAAAACACCGAAGAAAACAAGAGCCTAGCTTCTTCGTACAGTCCTTCATATAAGAAGCACTCGGCAGCTTCTGTATGAAGATGCAGAGTCTCTTCATAAGTAGTATCACGATTCCACATATCATCCTGCAGTAGCTCAATACAGGTGGCGTATATTCTCACGGCAGAAGATCTGACGCCAGTTTCACAGATTTGATGTGCATAATCTGAGAGCAGCTTTCGATATGGCTGCCGGTCATTCACAGTAGTCTTAATCAAGTTGACAGACTCGCAAATGTTTGACGCCAAGATATCTCGATAACTATCCTCAAAACCGTAATGTTTAAGCAAGGTTTGTGCCAGAACGAAATGCATCAAGTTTCGGTCACCTTCCATCTTCGCTGCAGCTTTCATGTATCGGTCATCTGCGAATCGAAATACATCATCATTTTGCGTTGGCACGATGATGAAAGCTTCTATAGCGGCCTGAAGTCCTTTGACCAGCTCTTTCTCATTATGCAATAAGCTATGAGGTGTATATTCACCATTCATTAACCGTTGGACAAGCTGAAAAGAAAAGGATGAGCCAAGCATGGAAGCCCAGGTGAGGATTGACTTTGAACAAGAAGGCAGTTCACGGAGACGGCTCATTACGAGACCCTCGTGCAAGCCTGATTTGAAATCCTCTGCATTGAATTGCTGGATGATTGCGCTCAAGTTGAATAACCATTCACTTTTTCGAAAATCAAACCAGATATATTTCCTACGGTAGCATGCATTTAGCATCTCTTTGATGTAAAATGGATTACCAGCTGTTTTGGAATATATTACATGCCCCAAAGCAACCACTTCGGTCTTGCTGTGTCGTAAAGTAGTTGCTACGTATTCAGCGGTCTGATCGTCGCTGAGAGGCCGTAATATGATTCGAGAGATCTCAATTTCCCCATTCACACGATATTCCTCGTTTTTTTGCGAATCAAGAATCCGTTTGATAGATTCAGCAGCAATTTCTTCTGGCCTGTATGCCAATACAAGTACCATCTTGATTCTGGTTGCAATAATCTGGGCAAGTAATTCCAAAGACTGATCATCCGCCAAATGTATGTCATCCAGAGCTAGACATATGAATTTATGCTTAGCAAAGATGCGTAGAATATCCAGCAAGATGTTCATTAACGACATGGATTGCGTTGAAGAACCTGCACGAAGAAAGTTGCGAGAGCTTTGGCTTCCAAAATTCTTTTTGTATATACTTCCACCTGAGCTACTTGTTGATGAAGAACTACGTCTCTTCCCTTCAGGCCCTAAACTTCTGTTATACCCTTTCGACAACTTGATAGAGTGACTTGGTTGTCGAATGGGCATTTTGGATCCGAACAGAAATTGGGGAAGCCCAAGCATTTTGTGAAGCGTAGGCCATGAGGGCATGACACGTTGTTTGAGGATTTGATGAAACACTGGATCCATGTCGCTCTCTGAAAATACTTGCTGAAATAGAGTAGATAAGAGGGTCAAAATCGAATCGAAAGGCCTGATATCTAAGCTTGGCTGGAATTTTGTGCTTGCAAAATATCCTCTTTGCCTCACCTCGACTTGCACCGATTCAACCAGACGGCTTTTTCCTAAGCCGGCTGAGCCAGAAATCAGAACAACCTCACAACTCCCACGTGTCTGAAGTCTTATGCTGTTCTGGCCTACAAATGAGCCAACTCCTTCTGATCCTGAGGCTGGACTTTTGGCTTCGCCATTCAAGCTCTCCATAATAGATGATTCCAACTTGAGAGAAGTTGGTCTTTCTGAGCGTCTAGATTCAAATGGTAGAAGACTGGACCCAGGAACAGTTAAAGAGTCATTTCGTAGAGCAGTATTCGACCGAGATCTGCTGATATTGGCTTTGTAGGTTGATTGTTCGGTATAAGTGGTGTCTTGCAAGGGTGTATTATTCGTATCATCAACAGAACTTCCCACATCATCATCCACAGAAGTTTCTCTTGTGAGAGAGGCTTCGTCACGCGAAGTCAACTGACCGTCGGACAACTGCGAGAATTGAGCCGGATGCTTGTCTCGTCTTTGGCTTTTAAAGCCATGATCAATAGCTCGAAGAATGACATCATGTTCACTTTTTCTGCCCACCATAGCCTGTGGCAAAATGAATGTCGGAGAAACGTCCTTTGTAGCAATTTCCAAGGTTGCCAGCTGTGAGGCGTTTCCTTCACCTAAAAGTCTCCGCACCTCAGTTAGATCGTGTCGTAAACCACCAACGGAATGGTATCGGTCCCAGACGGCTTTTGCTGTAGCCTTTTGTATGATTTTGCAGATCACTTCAGGGATGTCGAGTCGGATTTGAGACATTAAGGGAAGGCGTTGTCCCAAAACTGCCTGAATGACTTTCATGGGCGTGTCTCCTTCAAAAGCGGGCTTCTGTGACAGGATAGTCCACAAGAGAACCCCTAGAGAATAAATATCGGTCCGACTATCTGGTTCAAGAGGCATGCGACCAGTCTGCTCGGGACTCATGTAGGAGAGCTTCGTGTGAGCACCAATCTCCTTTGTCAATTCAGACCAACCGGTACTTGTTAACTTGGGCTCGAATGTCCGTAAGCGACCAGGGCCAAGGTTGATGAGTGTGACCTTTCCGGACTCAATACTCATGTGGAATGCATCTCCCCTCAGTTCTCCATGGACAATTTGCTTGCCATGCAGCATTTCAATACATTCAGTAGCTCCAATAGCAAAATCGAGAAATGCATGCAACGACATTGACTCTGGTTCAAACTTCTCGTTCCGCATACCATGCATACTATCTCCGCGCAAGTGTAGATGGTACCAAGCCTCGCCATAATCAACAACTTTTGACAGGAAATTCTTGCCAGGGTCCTCGAATATGCCAACGACGATGGTTCCCTCATCTCCTTCTTCCCTCGAAAGTCTAAAACTTTCGATAGGTCGAGCAACATGGTTATCATTGGGGTCTACTGATGCGGTTAAGCTCTTGCATACTTGAAATGCTCTCTCCTCTCTTAGTACATGAACGGAAACGCGTGCGACTATTGGTATCCATTGTCTAATCGACTCTTGGGTTGTTTCTGCCACCTCTCGACTTTGTCTGTTCCAACGACTCGAGTCATGGCTCCTGGACGCAGAGGAGTTTGGGCGTGAGGGGTTTATACTTTGTCTTTTCTTGCCAAAGATATGCCTAACTAATCGTGAGCGCCAAGGTTGGGAATCTATAAGAACTGGTTCCTACTGACCATATGTCGTAGGAGGAATGAAATGACCTCTCAGAGTCGTCCCAGACGTACTCCTCAAGCCTCCGAAGTCTTTGGAAAATATTCCGCGGCGGCGCCCTCTCACCCATGGCGGGGCGGCGTCCGCAGATCCCCTAAGGTATTCCCGGCAGCACAAAAGGTTCTTGGCCCGCTGTCAGCGTAATTCAAGACACAATCGCGTACTCGCACTCAAGTGTTCCATCGCGATCCTCTTCGGCGCGGTTTTGAGACGTTGCAGAATGGTGAATGGAAAACCGCCCTGACATTACGACATTGCCTAGGTTCCCTGCCTTGGCCTAAACTCGAGATCGAGCGATCTGTGAGCTCGCTTGTCAGCAAGCCAGCCTTTTCTCTTCGCAATCTCGACCTTCTCACAAACTGTAACTGTCATTGTCTCTCAACTCTGCAGCATGTCTGATGAGCCCAGAGCGCCACCGTGAGTCTTGTGTTATGCAGCTCCCCCTATCAAGTAACCGCTAACCAGTCTTGCCAGCCTGCGCCTAGGGACCAAAGCTCCGAATTTTAATGCGGAAACGACTGCAGGCTTCATCGATTTCCATGAATGGATTGGATCACAATGGTGCATCCTCTTCTCTCATCCCGAAGACTATACTCCTGTATGCACGACTGAGCTGGCAGCGCTCGCAAAGTATGAACCCGAGTTCACCAAACGCGGGGTGAAACTTATCGGCCTATCTGCAAACACAATTCAGTCACACGAAGGATGGATAAATGATATTGATGAGATCGCAGGCATGCCTTTGAATTTCCCAATCATTGGCGACAAAGACCGCCAGATTGCGTTTGCTTATGATATGTGATTTCCCCTTTCGCAGTACGTTATCAAGGCGGGGCTGATATAAACAGGCTTGATCATCAAGATGCCACCAACGTGGATTCGAGGGGCATAGCGTTTACCATACGCTCAGTATTTATCATTGATCCTCAAAAGACGATTCGTCTTATTCTTTCCTATCCAGCCTCAACAGGCCGAAACACTGCGGAGCTGCTCAGGGTCATCGATTCACTCCAGGCGGGTGATAAGTACAGTATCACCACGCCGGCCAATTGGACACCTGGTGCTGATGTTATTATCCACCCTAAAGTGAGCAATGCAGAAGCCGGGAAGCTGTTCCCAGAATTTCGTGTTGTGAAGCCATATCTGAGGTTTACCCCCATGCCGAAAGAGGCCATTGTCGCTGCGCATAAGTGATGCCTTGTTCGTTTGTTCTGGAGTTGGATATAGGTTGAGATGAATACCCTGAATACGAGCGTATGAATATGAATATATGAACTTTACAGAAGTCTTAAATCCCAAACTGCATGAATCCACTGTGTATCTTCTGAGACTTCCAAGTTTACGCTTCTGCCCCACAAAAATCACACCCAAGACCTCGAAAACACGATACAAACCTTACCCCTTCACGACGAACCGCAATCGTGCACTGAACTTTTATTTCACGTCTCTAGATAAAAAAAATTCAAGGAAAGATTTATAACAATATCTGTGCTAAGCTGCTCGCGGGAAGTGACATTCCACGGTCCAACATTGACGTCAATTCTTACCCTCAGTCCTTTGGAATCGGAATCAAGATACTTGGCTCATTTCTTATTGAACGTATCATGCGAAACCAAGGAAAACCAGGGAGTTGAGCAAGCTCAATTCATTGCAAGCGTTCATTCCTCGATCAGAGACAGTTTCAAGTTGGATATGTCCTTGACGAGGTCACCAGATGTTGCACTGATTCCTAGCCCACTGGGGAAAACACTTTTAGTTGTCGCATGTCGAATTTAACATTCAAAACAATTCCGAAAGGAGAGTCTTCAACAACGTAAAATTAGCAGTGACTTTGTGCTTTGAAATCTTATATTTATATGTATGTATGTGTATTTAATATCTGTTTGATAATTTAAATGTAGAAGCGTGCTACGTATTACTGCATCCCTTGGTGAATGATTAGACGTAAGCTTGTAGATATATTTCGGAATAAGAATAACTCCTCCACCTCTTACATTATATCATAGCACTAGAGCCAACACAGGAATCTCATAACCCGCTCGTAATGTTCCCCAACAACGCCTCCGTGAACCTCCAGATCAGACTCGAATCATGGGCATGCCAAGTCGCACCGGTCCAATACGTACTCTTCAGACCCTGGAGACTGTACAATTTCTTGTAGAAGCCATTCGCAATCGCCTCGGAATCAACGGTGAGTTCAAATGGCTGATGGATGTCCTGCACCGCAAACGACGGGTTGGTATCCAGCTTCCCCGGTATCTTCAGATTCCGGATCTGGGCAAGAACCGAGTCGCCGATTTCGGTGATGGTGGTATGGTGGTTGGTACTGATGGAAGTGAGAAGTGAGAGGTTTGAAACGCCAGCCGAAGAGAGACTGTAGATGGATGGTGGGGAAGGGATATTGAAGGGGCCTGGACCGATGTTGTTCAAAGAGATGTTCAAAGGAATACCGGTGTCTTTTATAATTGCAGTGAAGTATTGAGACCATCCGAATTGAGAGAAGAGGCTTACTTCTAGGTCGTTAAGATCGAAGACTGCGAGGTTGTGGATAGTTGGCTGAATTGCGACAACAAGCTTCTTTGATTCGATGAATTTCAACCCGGATTTCGTAGCAACTATGACTTTTATCCCTTCCTCGCTGCGTTCTACATCGACTATGGTGCTATTGTAGAGGACGTCGATTCCTAGAACCTGCTGTGCAGATTCATAAAGGAGGCTATTGTCATGCGCTGCAGTTGCCACGAATCCATTCTCTATACCTTCGAAGGAGCTGATTCCGAGGTACTTCATTGTATATATAGCCGGCTTGTTCAGAAAATCTCCGATTCCCTGCACGAAATTCCAAATAAGAGGAACAGCAGGACCTAGTTCATATTTCTTAACGAAGTCACCGAATGACAGAAGCAAGTCACTCGGGACCGGATCCGGTAGATTGAAGCCAAAGTCCAAGTAAGGATACTTGAAAACTTGGGCACTGTAGGCTGCGAGAGCAGCCGTGAAGTTAGCTGGGGCTGTTAAATTCAGCTCACCAGTTTCAAAGTCGATATTTCTACACCACATTAATAAAATCTTCTTTATTAATGCATTAGATATCAACTAACTCGGCAACGCCAGCTCCAACTCCGAGGGTAGTATTGATTACCGAAACGTTGAGGCGTTTGAGATAGTCGAAGACTAAGTCAAATTGATGCCAGACTAGAACACCGTAGTCGATAGTAGCGCCGGTAATAGGATCATGGTAAGTCTGCGTATTTCCTCCCAACCGCCCGATTTTCTCGATGACAACGATGCTCTTGCCAAGATCTTTGAGCCGGATAGCCGAGTAAGTACCGGCAGAGCCTCCTCCAACAATAGTGATATCCCGAGATATGCTCTCCACAACATTGTACTGCTTTCCATTCACATTGCAATTTGAGATTGCAGATGCGACCTGGAGAACACTCAAAAAGGAAAGAGCAGATTGGAATATTTTGAGAGGCTGCATCTTGAATGTGGGTGATCAGCTGCAAGAGTATTGGAGGATGTGAGAGAAAGCGATGAAAAACGCATGGATAAGTTGCTTTTATAGTAAATTCGAAAAGGACTTGGGAACAAGGAGGTAATGGCTTAGCCTCGCGTGTCTATCCCGTCCTACCTACCTACCTACGAAGAAGTGAAAGGACCCGTCTTACCAGCACAACATTCGCCTGACAAGGTCTCACAGGTCTCTCCAATAGACGTTAAATTGTTCTAGGAAACTTGCAATAGTCATTTTCATGAGTTCATGTTTTCTCCTCTTTTCCGTTAACCCACCATGTTAAGAGCAAGGATGGTTGAAAGAGATCGGCCAAGATGGCTCCAATGAGATACGCGGCTCGAATCCCGACAACCCATTTTTTAAGTTTTAGATCCGTCGGATTTCATACTCTTCATCGTTTTCGTGTTCGTGAGGCGGTCATCCGAATGTGTGCATCAAAATCTGACGTTGGCCCGGGAGGCTGCTTTCCTGGTCAGCCTTCGGTATTAAACACTCGCGAGGAGGCTACCATTGGATACCACACCCATCCTAGAAACAGGAATGAATATAATTTTAGAATTTAACCGTAAATGCTCCGACTTGAAGGAATCATGTCAATTCATCTTTTGGCGAGTGATGATCGGAGAAAACCAAACAAGGCAATAGCAAAGTCGGTTTGGGTTACCCACTTCTCGGCTGCGAGCAGATTGATCGACCAAGAGCACATTACAAAAACCAGGATGGCAGTCACATGCTTGCCATGCACGATAATCAAGGAATAACATCGCTAAAATTAAAGAGATGAATACGCATAACCTGCTTGGAGAATACTCTAGAATCTTATGGAATGAGAAAAGCAAAGGATGACATTAGCCTAAATAAAAAGCTCAAACTGCTTTATCAAGAAGAAGTCTTGTCGCGTTTCGCAAAATCTTTTGCAGAACGACAACGTCATTTTCTCCAACCTCCAGTTCTCGGACGGCTCCATTAAAATTGGTACAAATTTTCAGCGAGAACAACAACCTCAACCTCAAAAGGTTTATTTGACAACTTTGTCAAATAATTTGCATCCGCCTCGAGAAACAGTCGTTCTCTTCGAATTCCCCAAAACTAAAACAAAGATGATAGGTTCCTCGAAGGCTCTCAACAAAACCAGAAAAGCTAAAGGATGATCTACCAAAAGCACTTGCGTCAAGATATGAAGGAGATATATCAATATAAGGTTGAGCGAGATAGGCTGAAAGAGTGGTTACCTTCCAGAGCCTTGCACAAACTGCGCCATTTGGGCTACCAGTTATATAAGATCAACCTCCAAGCCGCCGGCTATCGCGTCCGAAAGACGAAGCATTCCAGGATCTCTCAAGCCATCAAGCTGCCGCGCAAGCGCGAGTGGCAAGCCAACCTTGTGGTCAAAGCCGGTCTACCTGGCCCTAGCAAGCAAGTCAAGGACAAGCCTGAGTAACATCTACTTGGTCTCTATGCAATGCAGTCACAATGCAACATTGACCTTCCCCAAGTTCCGACTGCGCCTTGCTGGATCCCTCCTTGCCGCAGGAGGATGAATGATGACGCTAGGTAACATGCGGCACTTTTAAGGGAGGCAGTTGGTCCAACTGCATTTGCATCCGTTGCAAGGCTGATGGGAGGAACTGTAAGTAAGATGAGACAATGGAAAGTCGCCAAGAAATCCTGCCAGATCAATCTCTGTATCCGCATCTCCAGGTCACCCATCCAGCAAAAGTCAAAATTTGGAAGGCTAGTAAGATGGGACGAGATTCGCTAGCTTTGCAGTAGTTTTGTCGTTAAAGTAAACCTAGAAGCCGTGATTTACCAAGAAAATGCGGGATAGATATTTTACACCAACGGAGCCATGTCCGTCAGCATAACCGCTAGTCTGACGCGATAGCTTTCGATGCCGAGTAGGTGAAGGAGTTCTTTCTAATGCCGAGATCTCCAAGGTCCGATTGTATTCGGTTCCTGCAAGGTTTTCATCGTCCAGGGCTAGCGTCCGCTCCAGAGACGAAAAGCGGTGGCCGCATATACGATGTGAGAAAGAAGGACCGTTTAGAAATCGAGAGATATGACTCGATCCGGGAAAATGGAGGTGCTTGAGAAGAAATCCGATGGTTTGGATCCGTGATATCCCTCAGCCCTGCACGCGCAGACAATCATATTAAACTTCGGGGATTCCCCACTATAGCCTAAATACGTTGCTTGATCCAATGCTGGAGTTTCTGCTCTGGAGCCTTATAACGTGTCATACTTCTTCAAAATAGCTTGTGGACTTCTATTTCCATCAACAAGAAAAGGCTGGCTTCACAGGAAGGATCAGATGCCACCCTGCCTAGCCACTTTTCAGATGACGTTGCACTCTCGCTATAATTTGGAGCTTGGGAGGCAGAAATCTGGCCAGCTGACCACTTGGTCAAGCAGCGCAGAAGATTTTGGAAAATCATCGATGGTAAAAGTTCTGCCGTGGAAGAGACACGACTAATTCGATTCGACTGGGCACCAAGAGTTGAAGAGCTTTACGAAAGAATACAGGAGAAGTAAATCCGTCCTAATAGCTACCTGCTTCCCCCACTTGGGAAAACACGCCATCACACATACCCCCCACATGCTATCTTTGGTATGCATCAAGCATTTTCGAATGTTCGAATGATATTCTTGCACTGCCTCACCTAAGAATGATGTACAACAAGGTCCTGCTCGTAAATGCCGGCAAGCGGCGTGGCTCGGTCTGGAGCATAGTAGATATTGGATATGTGGCATCGAAATTCTGAAGCCCACCTCTCAGTTGGATTAAAGTAAGCATTGCTTATGATGTCGGTTCATCTCGAAATAGACGGAACATATTAGTGACGTATACCGTTCTCGCGGGAGTCGCGGTACAGTCCCGACATTTCGCAACAGCAGTCATGTAGGCGAAAAGGCACTCGCACAACTAAAGCATATAGCCATAATCTAGAACGAAGCAAATGCTCGAAGAACGTCACTCACATGACCACCAGACCGTTTGCGGAACCAAAGATCCTCAGGATCGATATGCAAGCTAACAGCTCTTTGAGACATGGTGGCGTTCGGTATGTGGCTTTTGGCGGACGCGGTTCACATAACACATTTCGACAAATTGAGACTAATTCTGCGGTGGAGTGCGGCACAAATGTTTCAGCGCGTTAGAGCGAACATTTTAACTTTCCACAGATGCCGCCTGAAGGCTTAAGATATGGAAAGCGTTCCTATTGGCTTTATGTACGACAAGTCTCTACCCATGTCTTACGTCCGTAACAATTGTTTTCTGTGCGAAAGCTTCGGCGACTCCGTCAAAAAGAAACAGCTACTGCGGCCACAATTCCAGCAGTCTGGTAAGTCGCCGATCAGGCCAAACTCGACAAGATTGTGAGGATTTGGCGTCGACAATAGTCTGAAAGCTAAGCTGAGGGAACGTAGATAGATGTCTTAAGAGAATTTTCTTCTTGACAATTCAATAATCTATACAGAAAAGCAATAGAAAACGTGACTTGCTTCGCATAAGTGGCTTGGTAGACGGAATAGAGGGAGATATGATGCCTGAATGTGCCTGGTAATTTAAACAGTAGGTTGGAAAGAAGATAAAAGGCATCGATAAATGCAGAACGAATTGTACAGTAAAGTATAAACGACCACTGACATTAAACAATGACTTTGAATATCCATCCCAAATGCGGAAGTCTCTTGTGATGGAAGAGGGATTCGTTCTTGAATAATTTAGTTTCACAAATCATTTCGTAGAGGAAAGTCAAGTGTGCTGGCTTTATCTCCTTTGGATTGCGGAAGAGCAAAGCGGTGGTGTGGTTTTCGATGAATATATACTAAACTAAGAGGCAAGCATTTCAGATGACAAATTTCCATATAAAATACGCGTCTGCCGAGCGTTTCTATGCTTTTTGGGAGCATTGGAGGAAAGCTTCGACGATGATGAATCGAAAGAAACAGCAACCGACTTCGGGAGAGTGCAGTAACAACAAACACTCGCGTAAAGGTCAGGTTGCATTGCCTTTTGCCTGAGTATATGTAGGGTATCTTGCCATTCTCAAGGTATTCGTAGGGTTGAAAGCATCGAATGACGTGAAGAATGAGGTTATGCTCGTTGTGTAGGCGCGAGGTTCGTAGGAGCATGTTATGGATAATGCGTCTCAAAAACAACCACTACTTGGGTCGTATAGTACGAGGACAAAAATTCTCCTTGCTGATAGTTGGTGAGAGAACAAGAGGAATTATGCGGTCGTTCTTCTTATTGTCGGTATTGTTGTGTCCTTCTCGATTGAAGCATAGTTTTCTCTAAATCAAAAATCGAGGAGAAGTTAGCGACGGATTTGGTGAAGAAGAGCGCAAGTATCATGGTTCCAACCTCTGCAAACTGTAGGTGGCCACCAAACAGCATTCAGTCGTTGTTCTTTGGTGTCATATCCGCTGTTGTCATGGTCTATCTGCTGAAAACGAGGTCAGATCAACGTCGCAGATTCCGAAATCACAAAGGATGCTCAAGGCTTCCTCCGTTCTCCTTGCTCATTGTCAAAAAGCGTTTTCAAGATCCATATGAACAATGTCTGCTATGGATATTATGGTTGTAGAAGTACGCCATTTGTTGGGAGAACGACTACGGTGTTGGTCCAACATCACGCGAAAATTCAACCTAGAGACCCCCAGCTCCAACTCTCCTTTCTACCTGCTGGTTCTATCACAGGTTTCATGCTACAATTTCAGTGCAATTGCAAACTCCGAGTTCAAAGTTGTTGATGTGAATGGCTTCATCTTCTTACTCGAGCCTCGCAATGTCATCAGAAGCCGGAAACCCGATCTCTGGTCGTCAGAACACGGCTTGTGCAACTTCTTCTCGCGCCTTCGTCCAAGCCACTTCGAAGCTAACGCCTTTTCTAGCGTGCTGTGCTATCCGCTCAGGCCGATAGCTGTCTTCCGCTGCTTCATTTGGTTGTCGACTTCCGCCTCGAGCAACACAGCGGCGCTCAAGATCTCGGCATAAGCCCCAAGGCTTTTCAATATACGACGGCTATATCTCTTGTTATATTTCGATATTGTATAGCTTGAACGGGCAGACTGAAAGGGGTTCAGCGAGTCAGGTAGACCGAGCAAGTCCCAGAGTTCTGGTTCACCCGTCTTTCTCAATTTCGGTCACACATCAACCTCTGCTTGTGCAGCGCTGTCACCTTTTTCAGGGGACGTCCAGGATCCAACGAAATCACGATTTCTGACTCCTCGCAGGGTAGTGTTTGGCATTAAGACTCATTGACCTGGGCAAGCCTTAGACTTGATCATGGCCGACGATGGAAAATTTGGTCAGGAGATATGAACGAACGAATGTACGACCAAGTTCTCCCAAAACTTTCAGCCCCTGCTGGTTTCCTCTTTCGTAGCTCTGATGCAGCGTTCGCATAGTGGACTGCACTGTGGAATCCGAGGACATTTCTCAACCCTAGCCTATCAAAAATCGCCTGTCAAAATCACCGATTCACGCCAAACTCCTTCGAAGCATCAGGATGGATGAATCTGATCTGCCTAGCTTAGCATAGTATACTTTACCCACGCTGTCGCATAGGATACCACTATTACACAAACAACTCAAGGGATCGATAACAAAAGACCATTTAGTGGCATTCACAGAAGCTTCACACGACACCAGCTGCTTCTGATTGTGATGTCAATCTCAGGGCCCTTGATGCACTATTTCAATCGGTCGGCTGCCAAAAAGAGTATTACACGATCGATCCTGTGAGGGCGCGAGGCTGTGTTTTGTAAAGGGCCATTTTTTGGGGGACGGTTAATCAGGGTTTTCATTTTCGGATATCACATCGGGCAAGTCTACCCAAGATAATTCATCCAGTACCTGTACAGTTGGTTAGCGTTTTCCTAGAGCGGCACAGAACGCTCGAAGTGAGGAAAATGCTTGTCGATGACCATGAATGACTTTAGCAGTTGTTGCACAAGGGATAAGGTTGGACCTGATGAACGGTTGACGGATTTATGAACCGTTTTCTGGAGAACCTAGCCAAAGTCTGCAAAATCAGCCAAATCCTTCAGACGCCGCTAAGATTCTCACTGTGGCTGTATTCGACCGACCTGAACCGTTTTCAATGTCTCAGGAAACCTTCCGGACATGCTTCCGCACTGCTATCCAAGACAAGGGTCAAACTTATCTCCGCTGCAAGGGAAAGGCAGAACATTCCAAATCTTGCAATACCGAATCGATCTCTTTCTCCGCCATCTACAGTCTAAGATAACCCGCGACCAACAACGAGATTCATACTCACGTGGCTGGAAGCTCATTCTGATACGATAAGTACAAATGCAACACAACAATTCGGGGCGATCCGATCCCCTGCCCTATAAACGTCTTCCTAATGACTCGCATAAGCACTTACTTACTCAAGACCTTAGTAGCAGATTTGGGCTCAAGCTTATCCTGCAGCACAGATCAACACTCGATCCCTTCAGCACCTTCCAAACCGCCTCCTAGCCGTGCTACGGACGTACTCGGCCTCAGTAACTTCTTTACAACACCTCCCGGACTTCGGTGGTCTTAGAAAACCCGTAGCGTTAAGCTTTGGCCCCTCTCCCTCCTCCCACTCTCTCAGCATCCACAAACCGCAAAAGAAAAGCTCACTCAAGCCACATATCCACAACCAATCACACACCCGCTTTTTCTACACTTCGCCTAAGCGCCCGGGAAAGCCACCGTTTTGTATGACCGTCCAGAAATCTTCTTTCCTTTCCCTTGTTTCGCGTTGAGTTGGCTTCGCTACCGGTATCTCTTCCTCCCCAAGTTGCGAACGGGCAGGTATGAGTGCCCCCCTTCATTCAATCCCATGCTTTTCGAGCAAATTGCATACTCCCGTCTGGATTCTGATGGTACCGAGGTATCTCTAATGATTGTGGGTTCGCGTGTGATGTTTGTACAACCTCGCATAACAAGTATCAACAGCAGTGTCTCTATATAATAATGTATTTCTATATCGCATACAATAAACTTCCAAGAAAAGAAGATAGGGACGGAGAAATGAGATGTCGTGAAATTCAGGACTAAAATAATCATACAGCGAACAGGTAGAGATGTGTAGATCGTCGTATGTTGTCTCTATGTACCCAAGAGAGACCCGTACCTTTGCCTGTTCCTGACCCTACCCTTGAGTTACAAACTAAATCGAAGTGAAACCCAACTAAAGTGGTATCTAACGAGCCCATCCCCATCGCGCGCCATGGTCATACCAAATATTCCCTACTCTAGAAAGCCGAAATCCCTCAAAATAATATCTCTCCCTGAAGGAAACATCCCTCCCAAGTTTAGCCCGTGGTAGCTGTGAAAAGAATGACTAATTTATCTAAGAAGACCCTGGCAGTGTAGGGTGAGTCCAGTTGTTATGACTATGATGTTGTGGCTGGGCATACATCATTCTCTGCTGCTGCGAGCTATGTTGTTGATGATGCTGTTGCTGTGAATACGACGATTGCATGGGCATATTCGCATCGCTGGCGGCTCGGCTCTGAGGATCCATTGAAGACTGTGGTGAGAGAGAGTGGTAAATGTTTCCCGGCTCTGGCTCGGGCAAGCGCTGGGCGGTACTGCTATAGCTGGTATCAGACCACGTTCTCTGATCGATTATGATGTTCAAGGAGGCACCAAGAAGGCTATCCACTGAAATATCATCGTTCTCGGGGACGTACTGGAAACTGTGCGATCTCCCATCATCGTAGCTGTCTGAAGAGCCACGCCTCCATCTTGATCTCCCATTTCCGTAGCTGTTAATGCTGGATTGCTTGGGATCTTGGTCCTGTGACGCGTTAGCACGGTATAACAGTATTGTAGATTTCTTCTCACAAGATGCTTCTGCACTAGCCTATTGAGCCGCATCTGCAACGCAGCCACTTTCATGTCTTTCCCAAATCTGTCATTGAATCTTCGAACTATCTCCTTCCAAGAGAGTTTGTCGACAACTTTGTATTCTAGAAGCGTCTGATCCTCCTCCGTCAATGGCGCGTTGGAGAGAAGCCATGCGTACATAGCATCGTTTGAACTCTTTCTCTTTGGGCGTCTTCGAACCCTAGAGCTTGACGTTCCGGAGGAGAATGATTCGCGTCGAGTGTACTCTGATGCGGGAGGCGACCGGGCAGACATGAGAGGACTATAATGTGGGGGACTGTGAAGCTTTGCGTTTGGTCTGAATGTGGAAGGATTTGGAGCCAAAAGGATGGGTGTCTGATTGTTTGTGCGGTAGCAAACCGCACTCAATGCAGGCGTTGGTGGGCCACAAGGACTTCGGCTCTCGCTGCTAATGCCGCCAGCAGACACGAGATGGGGGCTCTGATGCAGGCTGGTAGTTGACTGAGGAGTTCTCGCCGACTGCGGTGTAGCTGACACAGAAAAATTGCCAAAGTAGGGGCTTGGGCACACGGGCGACGTTGGGAATGCGCCATCAGATGTCGAGATACTCAGCCCATACGGTTCCCTAGATTTCATGGACATGTTGTACCTGGAGAAGTCATTGTCCTCGCCTAAAGCCAGGTAATTTGGAGAAATTGTTGCCGGAGACAGTTTGATTTCCATCTTTTCTCTCATTGATGCCATGATTGGTTGTCTGGTGGGAGAACTGGTCGCCTGGATTGGTGTCACCAGAGTGGAATCGCAGCTCGCTGGAAGATTGAAAGACGAGACCTAGAAGCACGTTAGTGTTGCCCGGCAAGAGATTCTTCATGACGAAAAGTCTGATTGTTTCGTAACATACAGCACTTGATGGCGTTAAGATATGACCGTGATGGCGAGGTTGGAGAGCTTGAAGCGAATATTGGTGCCCCTCGGCTCCCATTCTGATTGTTTCTGACTCGGTGGAGAGAAGGAAAATGGCCGATAGTCGGACCGTTGAACCTTTTCCGAATGCGCTCACGGCTTTTCCTTTCGGGTTCGAGGTATCCAAGGGGTTCTTGTAGGGTTCGAGAAGGAGTTGTCTGACTCGAATGGAAATCTAAGCGTCGGGGTGGTGGTCGCTGCAATTATAGATATCACCCGGGAATCTGCCTTACGGAAATGTCGATCCGGGTATGGTTAAGGAGAGCCTCGTTGCTAGGGAAAGGTTCACTGGGAAGGTCTATAAGTTTATCCAGGCAGGTCGCGAGGCACAGCACAACTGAGCCCTGGTCGTCGAAAAGGTCAATCTAGGTTGAATAATAAACGGTGTGGAGGGTTCGGACAGTGCGTCAAATGTTGTGGATGCAGGCAGTAGCCGCCGAACTAACTGCAATGGACCAGGTCAGGCAGCGGAGCAGGCACGGCACTTGTTGACTGGCTCAGTAGTCGAGCAGATTGCTGTCATTGCTCGGTAGCGTCGCGATGGGCTGCGGGAAAGGTTAGGGTGGGTGATCTTTGCCTGGCAGACGGAGGCAGGTATGCGCTACAGCCGCCCGTCAGCACACAACAGACGAGAACTTCGGGAGTGGCTGCGTTGGGGAGGGAGGGGACCAGAAGAGAAGGGGGCGGCCTCTTGACAATTCCAAACGATAAGGAAGCCGGGGTACATGCACCCGGACCGACGGCTGTTCTACCGATTTCTCGTCTCGAGACATGTCGTTCGGGAACTTGGGCCTTGGGCTGGGACTTTCTCTCCGGAAGGGCGTCTCGGTCGAGTCTCTTTCCTGAGCAGGAAAAGCAGCGTCCTCGTCCTTGTCCTCACCGTCGTCCTCGTCCTCCAGAGGGGGAAGGCGTGCTCATCTCTCCTGGTGGGCCATTCTCCACGGTCGCAAGGACTGCGTAATGAGATGCAGCACTCTAAGCGAAGGATCCGAACCTGTTCCCCATCCACTGAGCTGATCCTGCTCGATATGGTGGTGGATCTACCCTGTGGCGGTATGTCCGGACACCAAGTGAAGGCCGGGACCTCGACTACGGCGTCGACGATTGGGAGGTTTCCGAACCATCAGGGCGCGGCCAGGGGCTGCAATCTGCTAAGGGGCCTGCTGGTGCTGCTGGTGCTGCTGGTGCTGCTGCGTCTCCACCCAGATTGATTTCTGGCCCACCCTCATGCAAGCAGCTTCTCTCGCCGTGCATGGTGCTCCTGCTCATAACGTGATTTGATCGTGAACTCAGCCACGACCCGACAGTTTGGTTCTCGGTAAAGAACGAGCTACGGCCATTCATCCTGGGCCAATCAGGCGGCGCGAAGAGGCGAGCGGCCGGGGGTGAGCGGAGCCCTGTTGGGTTGTGGTGTTCCTAGGCGCGCGGTTTAATTGTGACTTCTGTGCAGACGCGGCACAGCACCGTGCAGCCAAGTCTGTCGACGCTTGACTGGCTGCCATTTAACGCGACGAATAGGAATTTACCTGGTCGAGCCAGGTGCGTCGTGGTAATGCAGGGGGCTCTATCCTCGAAGGGGAAGTCGATGCAGATGAAAGGGAAGAAAAAAAAAAAATATTGTATTTCAGGCGCTTGTCCAGTGTGTCGCCGGCGGTGACTCGCCTCGCTCTGTTGGTACCAAGATCGGCCTTGCAACAGACGGTCCTTCTTCACTGGCCCTGCGGATGTCGCGGTAGGGGCAAGGTATCAAGATCACTCGTCAGCCTCGCCAGAGGTCTTGGATTGTGATGGGTGCTGCATGAAGGCACTCAACAACACTGCACTGCTGCATGCACAGCGCTTCCTCCGACCTTCTCCTAGTCTCGCATCCACGCCCCGATGACATGGATGGCTGAAAGGGGAAGGTCGACTGTTTCAAAAATCCGAACCGGTGGCTCGTCGACCAGAATTACTCGCGAGACAACAGCTCTCGTCAGGGCAACACCGTGATTCGCAAAGATACGCAAATGGAAGCGCAACTGGCGCCTTCCCGCTGATACAACGGCGGCAGTCCGATCAATCATGGTTCTTTGGTTCATCTGAAATATTCTTGTCATGTCGGTTGATCTGGTAGCAGCTTCAGCCTTGACAATACACTTTGCTCGGCTGATGGCCTGAAAATAGGTCAATCGAGTTGCTATTTTTTGAGCAGCTGAGTGATCAGTCCCCACGGATATTCATCCCTAGAACACATCCGTATTCTCATTTGCAAGCCAATGATATAATAGAACTCCGCTTTAGATCCAACTTCAGCCAATTTCGCAGTTTCCTTTCTTCCACGCTGAGGCTCAGCCATGTTGGGTCCCTGTTTCGGGTTTTGGATGTGGTCAGATCCTGCCAATCAACAGAGAATTTGGAGTCGATTCTTCTTACTGCCGTGTCCCAACTTAGAAGTAGGCTTGAGTGGAAACCGGCTTGGAGGAAGCGGAGGGACGGGAATTGCCCGAGATCGATGAGCGGCGACCATCGAGAACAGAGAAGGCGTCAGCTGCCGATTAACTCCGTTTTCGCCACCAACATACATCCTGCGCAGTGCGGGGTGGTCTGGTGCTTGTATGATGATAGAGCATCGAATAAGAGGGGGCTGTAACCCTATGGAAGACCACATCAATTTCGAAATCCGCCAGAGTTAACATTAGCACTGCGGCTGGGTAAATCTGTAGATCACTGTACGACAAGGTCATTTCACCGCCATGACAACACCAGGGCCGTCTGAACATATTGATGCCATGGACAAGTCTTAGTGGCTCAGGAGAGAAAGGACGCCTTGCAGGATCGACCAGCGAGCGGCCAGAAGAGAGCGGGGCTGTTGACGAGATTGACCACCGGTTTACGACCGTAAGGGCAGAGGCTTCTCAGAAGCATTTGATGATCCATGGTAGCGAATGCTCTAGCCGTCAGTGTCTGAGTAGATACTTGCAGAGACCGGGAAGGATGGCAAGTGGATCAGGCAGTGAACTGCTACTTCCTTCGATTCATCCATGCATCATGTCGACACAAGAGCTACCACGAGGCCGCCAACACGACTAGATATTGCGGTCCACAATATGCAATGGCAGTATGCGACATTTGAACAGGGTCAGTCTGATAGGCCATGGGAACTTGGCGGCTAACAGGCAGTGATTCACCACGCATTTGACCACGGTCACAGGATTGGGATCTGGAACATATTGGGGCCGCGAAGACTAGTTTGAATGTGGAGAGTCGTACTCTCACGATGGAAAGATATGCTGCATGCGAATCTGTAAAGGTAGAGGCCACCATGATCAGTCTGGGCGAAAGAAATGGAAAGGGGAAAAGGGATACGAACCACAAATGGCCACTCAGAATGAGTTGGTTAATCTCGATCTCCACAACCACCAAAGGATGTTTTTTCCTCCCGGTGTGAATTTCGGCCGAAGGTTGACTGTTTGCTAGGTATTTCTTCAGGGTCTGGCAGGTCGCCCACATCGAAGCCGAAATCTGTGTAGTGCTGTAGCTATTTCGCCTTGGAGCACCAAAGGCTCTTTTGTCTGCTTATTAGAGACAGAACAATATGCTACCTACAATACCATATGCTATTGCATTCTGAATATGCGTCTATCCCATCGACGACGTCTGCCATGAGGTCTGTTGACGTCAAAACCCATACGATGGCAGGCACACAACTACCACGCCTACAAATGTCGTTGGAGATTACGACAGGCGAAGGTTGTTCCAACATTCTTACTACACAGTAGTGAGCAATGCATTTCTAGAATTATCTGGAGACTCACCAAATGTCGACACGCTTTATGGAGGAATGGTACAGCGAGCATAAACGTAGTCAACACATCTCGTTGAGTGGAAGACTTGTTCCTTTCCTGTAGAAACCTGAAAAGTTGAGGAAAAGCCAAGGCTGCTGAGGATTGTTCCAGCACTCTTTCCACCTTCAGTCAGAAAGTCAAGTCGCTCCTTCCCCGACTCCACGACTTGGGGACCCGCCAAGATCAAACTAGAAACAACATCTCAACCTTCCAATGATGGCAAAGTTCATGAAAATTCCTTCCAGATGCTGCCTTCAGACCTTACATGGTACCATGATTCTGCTCTTTAGCACAAAATACGATCGAATGAGGAAGAGAACTTGGGCTCAAGAGTTCTGAAGCCGATATCAGAATTTGACAGCCAAACATCTCGGTTGATATCTCAGCAACACATCGAACCTCTAAACGATAGTATTGTCTTTCGCGTTCTTCAAGCCATTTATCGACAACTAGAAAGTGGTCGTGAGGCATCGCTGAAAATGGTGAGATTCTTGAACCGAGCAGCGTACCTGAGCACAGAAAGCTACCGGTACAAACTTTCTCAATATTCCAAAATCAGAGCCCCAAAAGACGTGGAAGCTTTACTTATATACGTATCGCTTTTCAGCTCCAAAAGATGACTTGCGAGGTTATCACAAGGGGATCGCGTCGACCCAGGTCACAACAGGGCCTTCATCACGACCATTGAAGGTCCGACCAGCTATCAACAATGCCAGTAAACAAAACAAGATGGCTGGGATATCAAAAACAATTAATTCGCATGAATTCGCATCTGCGCAATTGATTGGAAACGTTTGTGATCATCACATCGTGGTCAACCACAATGCGACCCGTAGGAGTAATTCGAATACTACATCACAGGAGAACAAGCATACAAAAAGTACACACACAGTTTTACAGAATCATCAAACAGGAAGGTTTCATCGATATTCTCGAGAATTCGTACCTGATAAGCTCGCCCAGGTCTCTCCTCAATTGACACTCATTGTCGCTTTGCGAAGTCAAGATTACCTGCAGAGTCAACCCTCATGATTGTTATCCACGGTAATAGGAAGAAGCGGTGTCTGATTTGAATGTCTTCAATACAACCTTCTCTTAATGTCCATGTGATCTGAGCACATGGTCATTCTTTGCACTTGCAAACCGGCCGACGGTGGGCCATCTGCCGGTCGCATCACGACCAAGTACAGTTGAAAATCAATAAACATTGCATTCAGCACAGAAGATTCACGACGATACCCGAAATTTCGGATATACTGATCTCGGTCTTGATGAGAACAGGATGCCTTATCAAAGTCGGCCGGTTCAACCCACCGATGGCCTTGGTGCAGTTGTTTGGCGACCACAGAAAGCGAAGACGAGAAAACATGAGCGACACTCGAATATCAGGAAAGAAGATGCATCATAGACGCGTTGCCAGCTCATCAGTCACTTCCGAAGAGCACGAGAGGAGCTTCAAAACAGACAGGAGGCAGCATGTACAGTACCAATCGCGAGCTGAGTAGCATGACAAGGTTGTAGAGCGCTCCACATCAAATGACAGCTTTTGGGGATTGAACTAGTTCTTGGCTTTGGCCCGATTCCGAGTTTCTGGATTTGCTTGCAAACGGGACAGATGTAGCAATTCATTTCACACAAGCAAATCACCAAATCGTACTCGGAGGAACTAGAACTTTATATTATCCACCCACAAGTTAGCTCAGCCTTTCTGTTCATTCAAAGTGCTGTTAGAGTTAAAGGATTGCATTCCTGGCGGCTTTGCGACGCTAAAGTATCGTTGCAGGACAAAGGATGGGAAAACTTACCAAAACGATTATCCAATAAAGAACGGTAGCCGCCGAGTCCAGAACACTTTCATTTTTCTTTTGCTGAGTCTCCATCTCTGTTTCTCACACCCCATTGCGCGGTGGACCTGGCGAAGAGGCTGAACCGCATTCTCGGGTCGTTGGCATGGGCCTGATTTCCACGAGAAACACTGCAAGATCTTTGGGACAACTTCCACGCGTTCGGTAAGGTTCCACGCATGAAGGAATGGGAAGCTAGGGTATGTAAATGCAAATGCAAGCAAGGGAGGAAGGTGGGCGCTTAGAGGCAGAAAATCTGGGCGCCTGCGTCTGATGGTTCCCTAGTCCGCGTCTATTTTCCCGCCCTAGAGAGGAGCTAAAATGAAACCGCATCCTATATCTTTGTTTGTCTTCTTCCCTCCTTATTCCCTTTTGTTCTCCCTTTTGCTCTTCTCGATATCTTCTTGTTTTCATCTCGAATTCTATCCTGAAATCGAAGGCGGTGAGGGACATTGTTCCAACCATAATATACGAGAATATTCCCTGCTATCCTTTCCCACCTTTCAGCCCACCTCCAGCAACCAAAGTCACAAACTACTGTTCAGAAATTGCCATATCGGAGAAGCAAATACAAATATCATTCATAAGCATCGACTATGGAAACGATCTAGGCAACACTGTTTCGGCCCATCCTGACCAGCCCTTCAGCATCCCCCGTCCCACTTCACGTAAAACATATTGCTTGGCTCGATTTCAGGCTAGGGTATATTAGGAACATCGAGGCCCACCGCACCGTTCTCGCCTACTACATATCCTCATTTCTCACTGCTGTTCATCGATCCATGACCGTTCCGCAGCGGGTTCAAGATATAGCACGGCATCAAACTACTCGTACGAGACAGCGAACGCCTGGATTTGGAGGCATGGTGTTCCTGTGGCGGAGTTCTTCTCACTTCTCTACTGTTCAACTCTGTTATATCAGGTAGGAAATCTTCAAATACCCATCTCAGCACACCTTTCCGCCCCCATCCCTCTGTCACGAAAGCCCAGGTAAGTCCATCTCCTCATTCATTCGTGTATTCATTTATTTCCTACTTGCTACCATCCAACGACTACTACCTAGTTGGGTCCTCACTCGTCCCTATCCGCATCTCGAACCGAGTCCTCTACTCCAATCAATCGTCAATCTGTGTTGAAATCCACCGTGCCGAGGTACGAGAAAACCCAAAGCAAAAAGGGAGAAGGTGAGGGATATATACTCGTCCACGAAGCACTCCAACCGGACCTGGCCCGCTTCTCCAACCAAAATGAACCCGTTCAATGCTCCAAATGAAACGCCAACTCCGCTTGCTTGCTCGCCAGAGCGATGGAGTATTCAGTCATCAAACTGTCGTTGCTCATCCTCCTCATCTCATTCTTATTTCATATCCTGAATACCCTGTTCGTATTCTGCAATTTGTTCATATCATCATCCACATCATCGCTCGTATTTCATGTCATGTCATCTCCTCTCGTCTCCAATCAATTAATCAACCATCGTCAGCAGATCGACCATATTCATTCATTACTCATTCATGCAGATCCCTCTCAAATTACCACCGCTAACTGCACCTCTTCCAAATCTACCAATTACTTTCGCCAGATCACACCAACTCTCCTGTCCCCAATCCCTGCACGGCATTGTAACTATATGGGAAATCGACAAGCCCGTCCAACATCCAATTCAACGGATCAAATACCTCGTAATTACTCTCGTTGCCACCATACCCCATCATACCGCTTGGGAGACCGTTCTGCGGCGTTACAGAGCGATTGTTGCTGTTGTTCGAGGAGGGGATACCGGCTGCGGAGAGGAGCTGCGCGTTGAGTTGATGAGAAGGAGGAAGATTGGAAGGTGGTTCAAGGTGGTGAGTGGAGGAGGCTGAGGATTCGGCTGCCGAGTCGGGGTTAGTCGGGTGGTTCTGGATAGATGCTGGGATGGTTAGTGAGCCAACAAGGAGGGATGGGGTAAAGAAAGGAGAAATACCATCGAGAGAACCGCGGCCTTGAGATTGAAATTCCTCTCGCCAACGCCAGATGCTATCGAAGACCAGACTCATACTCATACGACATCGAACCTTGAGTTGAAGACTATCATCTACCACGGATTTGTGTTGGTCAAGGGTATTCCGGCTGCTATTACCGTTTCCATCGAGTCCTCGTTGTTGTTGTTGTTGCATTTGCTGAAGTGCGCTTCGCTGCTCAACTCTAGCACCATTCCACATCTGCACCATGAGCTCGGCGAGCCGCCATGGGAGATCGTTATTGATGACACTCATTGATCGAATGGCTCGGATGGTGGCGTGGAAGAGGTTGCGTCCACGATCGAACTCGATCTCACGAGCGAAGAATGAGGAGACGAGTTTAAGGAGAGCAAAACATGCTGCCACTATCATTTGAAGAATGTAGTTTGTGGCGTAACGGAAAATCGAACCTGCTGGGTTATCGGGGGTAGGAGAATCAAGTTCGAATGCGAGGTCAAGGAAGGAGATACAAGCTCGCCAAATGCTCATGAGGTCATCCATATAACCTTGAGTAGTGCTAGAGTCGAAGAAGGCCGAGAGTCGGAGGTGTAGACCAGCGGCTTTGAGGTGGAGATTGATCACAGGGGATAATGTGTGTCGAGATAAGATACTAACTTGGAGCTCATTATATTCTCGACGATAGACACGTGTGAGGATAGCACGAAGCTCATCACCTGCTACGCCTCTTGGGTCAGTAGCATTAGAGTACATCTCTTTGGATACCTTGTCGCAGAACCTCTCGATTTGAAGCCGGGCTTCAAGTTCAGGAGAGAGCGTGAAAGGTCCATCTTCGCCTGGACGAACAGCGAGGGTCCAGTCGTAAAGAGTAGATGCTGGTTGGCCGTAGCCTGTGCCACAATTCTGAGCGACAATGTTACACACCGCCCAAGTCGTCACTCGATCATGAAGTTGTTCTCGATTTAGATCAACAGAGACTCGAGAGAAGTCTTGAGTATGGCTTGGTCTGTGAAGCCCAATTCCCGTCGCAGCTTTCATCATAACCCCACATATGATATGAGTTGGATCTGTTGATGTAGTACTGGTAGGTAGCGGCCATGTGCAAAGTAAACATAAGCCCTTGACGATGAAGTGATTGTTCGGTACTTCTCCCACCGACTGCCATAAGAGTCTTGTTATAGGGCCAGCTAGATTGGTCAACAATGACGGGTCTACGGTATACCGTCTCGCCGCAATAATGATAATCGCCCAGAATAGTAACGGGTGTTGTTGGTAGTACTGTTCTGATGGCTGCGAGGGATTCAAGAACGGTAGAAAGGGGTGATAATGTAACCAGAACTCATTAAAGAGATGGCTGATCGCATCCTCCATCAATCCCACGTTCTCAATCTCGTGCGCAAACCTCGGCATGCTATATGAACCACCTTGTTTGAGGTGGAGTAAACTCGAGACGGCCTCGTCAGAACCCATGAAGCTCTGGTTATTTCTGCTGTATACGCCATTGGCCAACGGCGACTCGATATCTTCATCGTCTTCCACAATAAATCCTTGAGCTTGAGCACGCTGTAGATTCAGCTTCAGTCGGTCAATCTGCTTCTCCATCTCTGCATGCTTGCTTCTCTTGCCCACGCGCTTGAAATTGGACTCGATCTTGCACTCGAGCTTCAACCGGCTACATCGCGAGCATGGCATAAACGGGTCTTGCACGACGTCGCAGCGTAACTACATCCCAGATTCATCAGTCTCATATCAATTGAACCTTGCACCGTGCTGGCAGTCTCGTCGTCGCCTCGCGAATGGGTCCCAAGTGACTCACCTTCTGCTGTCGGCACTCATTGCACGCCCTCTTGACGCCTGGCTGCCTCTTCCTCTCATACTCCTCTGCGCCAGTACCCGGACTGCTCTCGTAGGACTCGGCACCGCTCCGCTTCCTCTTGTAGGAGCTCCCAGCGGTGCCCGGGCGGTTGGGACTGCTGGCGCTGCCCCCACCCGTCAGCACGTACTTCTCGTCCAGATCCATGGCGTCGCCAGCGAGGCGGATTGGAGGCTGCGATTGCCCGTCAAGTAAGCGCCCTTCTTCTCCCTCTCAGGCGCCGGGTGATGGGGCGACGGTGGATGGGGGGGTTTTTTTTTTGCGAGCGTCGCTGGGTGCGTGTCCGGTGTCGGTGTGCAGCTGGATGGTTTGGGTTGGCGGGGTCGCACGAGACGAGAAGGGGATCTGCTTCAGGTCGGCTAACGCAATTAGCCGAGCACGGGCTAGGGCTAGGCACGCAAGAGGAAGGAAGGCTAGAGAGGAGAGGAGAGGAGAGCGGTTGCTGTTGTTGACTCTGTCGCGTCTTTGTTTACATGGGCAGATCTTGATGGGTGATTGTAAGGGCGACCAAGGACAGCTCCCCTTCCCGAATAGTGGCATTGTCAAATCACAACCCGCGTTTACTCCAGCTCGGTTCCTTCTCCGCATGTAGTATTGTCGACATGTGATGAGATCAAGTACGAGAGAGAGAGAGAGTCGTATCCACGCTGTCAATCCAACATCACCTCTCACAACCATCACCACCCAAATGTCCCCCTCGACCCCTCATACCCGCCCAGAAAACCCTTCCGCCCCCAGAAACCCTCTCCCTGCCCCTGGACCCCCTCGACGACGCAACTGCGGCCCTCGCGAGACGAAGTCGCGATCCAGAAACGAGGCAAGGAAACGGAGAGGGAGATTCCCGGTTGGTCTCTCCCCCCTCTCTCTTGTATTGTCATTTCGTGGTGTGGATTGGGTTGGGGAAGTAGATGGTGCATGGATGGATGGATGCTGATTGGGATTTTTATAGTGGTGTTTTTTTCTAATTCCTTGCCACTGCCCTTTTTGGATCCCGGGGTGGTGGAGGAGAGGCTGAGGGAGGCGAGGAGGAGGGACAGGGAGAGGGAGGGAGGGGGAGGGGGAGGGGGAGGGTAGTGGGAGGTGAGGAGTGAGATGGGCTCAGGAGTTTAGTTGTATGTTGATCATTTTGTGATTACTTCTCAAAATGAGGGTGCTATAAGGTAAAGGACATAGGAGAAGATATGTGCAACCGGCTAACATCGCTGATAGATCTCCAAAAGGAAAGTAGCACATTCAATTCAACTTCTTCATCATAATTAAGATTAAAATTAAAACCGCCTCTCATCTCCAGTTCCATTTCACGGACCATCTTCTCCACAGTTCTACTCTTCATCTTCTCTCCAATCAACCACCAAATCTACCAATACCAAGTTGCAAAAATCCATTCCCCCAAGCAGCCGAATATCCTTTGCCATTCGTTAGCAAACTCCCCAAAACATTCAGCGCATTGATTTACGTACCAGAAACTTCCCCAGCACTCTCACAATTACTCATGACCCAAGCCAGGCCAGAGACAACATCACGACTACATATCATCAGCCCGAGCATACTCTCACCCATGCTTCTCGCTTCTCTTTGAACTCACCACGAACTCGCAGCCACGGGATAAGGACCGACATTGTATCCGAATATCATCGCTGGGCCACTGCGGCAAAAGACATTCTGATCTGTCAGACCGCCACTGATGGCGCATTGATGGTCACCGATCGAGGAGAGGTAATTGAGACATGCTTGGGCGTTTCCGATCGGTACGCCGCCATCGCCAATATCGACACATCCGGTTGCTGCTTGTCGAGAGACAAGGTCTCGAGAGGCTAGGTTCTTGGTTGGGATTGTGATTGGAGAAGAAGACGTGATAGAAAAGTAGCAAGGGAAGGCTGAGGGAAGACTTACGATGGGTGGAGATATCGGGAGACTTTTTGTATAGGTCTGCTGAAGTGATGCCTAGTGATTCGAGGCTGGGAAGACCAGGACCGGGAATTATTTCCTGTTGAACGAGGGTGTCTGTGATCGGGAGGGCGGTTGCATATGCTGGACTGAGGATCAAAAAAATTGAGAAGAGGGTAGGAGATATTTTTAGCATTGTGATTTCAGGTGAGCTGGAGCAGAAGATGTTTTAACTGAAAATGAGAACTCTTGGTTGTAGAATACGTCTTCTATGGAGGCTGCTCTGGGCTTTATATCCCAATTGCTTGACCTCTTATCTTGGTGAAATAATTGGTACATCTTGCTTCTGAAGTACATATCTGGGTTATGAAGCACCAAGAGTACATTTTCGTGCTGTAGAAAGTTGCACCGCTTTGTCTACTATCATTTCCCACGATGGAAGTCAACAAGGAGAGGCTCGGTAAGGGCTTGAGCCGACAACTACGTGGCCAAAGTCACGTCGTACATAGGCAACGTCGCAAAATATCATATCTTCGCCCCCAGTGTACGGCTTGAAATCATTCAAGGAAGTCAATGGTACAGGGAGGCTGGACAGATCGATTGCTACATGACAGTACACATATTTGACTCAACAAATAGTGAGAGGCACAAAATCGCATGAATCATTATTTACGGTCTGTGGAAGGCGCATCGAGTTCCAAACCCCTAGACATCGGAGGTTGGGTCCGGTTGTTTACTTTGAACCGCGTCATTTCAACACCATGAGTGCTGTTGAATTCTTTGAGTTGAGTAATTGTCGAAAAAGTTGGAACTACTCAAAAGGAATCGACTCCATCAATCCATATGAAACAGCTTTGGATCATAGGGAAGGATTCAAAAGCCACAGACGAAGTGATGAGAGAGTATCACGTGACGCTACACTTGAAGTCTCTCCGCTTCGTTTCGTCATGCAATGCAGCCTTCCGTCGGCATAAGACCAAAACGCTCAACACTCTCCGGCACTTGACCTCGTCGTCGACTTCGAGAAAGGTCGCGTGGCTTGAAGCTGCATTCTGACCTGGTTGGAAAACGGCCGCTTGTCACCCGAGTCAGCACACCGATGATCCTCTCGCTCGGAGCCGCCAATGGCCAGTACCCCGCAAAGGAGGTGCCGTGGCCTGGTATCGGAACTATCATGTTCTCCTTCTGATGACCTCAATGCGTCTCGCATATTACGTTTTCGGTTGCCAGAGACGATGCCAGTTGTTGTGAGGGGAGAGCGTCATGAGGTGGTTGGGGAAGCAACATGTCTGTAATATAGGCCCCTTCTCCTTAGCGCCACCTAATATCACTGACAGCCCCGAGGCAGCTGTCACTGTCCAGCCTCCCGGATGCCACTGGACATGTAACCCGACAGTGGTGAGCGCCAGAACCGCGTTGGGTGGCTACCGCGAAAGAGTCCCTGACACTTGCGGAGAGCATCACGACGGTTCCATGACGATGTCAAGTCCGTCTTCTCCACTAAACTCGCCAGACCCATAAGAGCTTGAGAGAAGGATGTTTGATGACAAAGACAGACAAGCAGTGGCTAGTTGAAGATCTTCGTTATAGGAGGCTGGCAGCTCTGCCTTGGCTACTTTGCCTGAGCAAACTGAACTCACTGGAGGAAGATACCGAGGAAGAGACAAGGATAATCAGTGAGGCAATTACCTATGAAGCATCCTATCGAGGCAAGATGGGCTGTAGGTGTGGGTTCTGTCTCGGATGGAAGAAGCTGCTTGAGCACTTTTTCTTTTGAAGAGAAGATTTCGGCGATATCTGGAGAAAGGCCGAAGAAGGTTGGGTCGTGGTCAGCTCGACACCAGACATTTCCTCCACGATAGGGCAGAGATGACGCCGGAAAGGATGATCAGATATTGTCGATCCAGAGTTGTGATCAGGGGGAGAGAGAGCCAGTCGGTGGCAGGAGAGGAAGGTCAGTACCTACCCAAGGTCACACAAGGGTCTCCATAAATCACGTGCCGGGATGACTTCATCGGCAAGGTTCGGTTAACAGCGCCGCCTCCAGTCAACAACCTCGCGCGCGACCAAGGGAACAGACACATTCCTCTCTCCATCCACCAATCTTCTCTGGGTACTCGGACCAATTCAGCTGTGCAAACTACGATCAGCTCAGGTACCCAATGACACGCTGCACGGGAGAATACGTGCAGCTCCCGTCTGCCCGTACCTTGCACGATACATGTTCAGATCTGGCCTCAGCCTTGGCAATGGAAGCTTCCTCCGGTAATGATGCATGGCCTGACAGTCACTTGGACCCTTAGGGGACCAGCCGAACTGTGACGCCAGTCCGAAGAATGGTGAAGCTTCCTACCATTACCATTACCGAGATCAGCCGATGTTAACCCAAAGGGTCTTCTCCAAGAGAGAGATGATCATCGAGGCATGGATTCAGTTGTTGCGGGGAAGAAGAAAACATGACTCTTTGGGAAGGAAAAGAAAGAGCCACTGGGGTCAGGTAAGGATCTTGCGAAGGTGGGTGTTTTCCTTAAAGTGCTGCGTTGTCCCTGGGTTATCCCCAGCCTCTTATTACCACTTTCTATGAAGCATAAAATCCAACATTATCGCGTACACTTTGCTATCCTCTACACAACTTGCAAGCAATAACCAAGATGGTTAACAATCTACTTGCTCTTGCAGCAGCATATCTGTCATTGGCCAACGCCTCACCTCTGTAAGTCCGTCTGCCGCAGCGCACAACAACACTAACATTTTTAAGACGGAAACGCGGCCTAGCATTCGATTACGGTAACGATAAGGTCCGCGGTGTAAATCTAGGCGGCTGGTTTGTTCTCGAACCTTGGATTACCCCCTCGATATTCTCAGAATGGGCGGATAGTGGAACTGTGGTTGACGAGTTTACCTACACACAAACGTTAGGACAAACAGAGGCACAGAACAGACTGAATCAGCATTGGTCAACATGGATCACAGAAGCAGACTTCCAAGAGATAGCTTCCGTCGGCTTGAATCACGTCCGAATCCCTATCGGATATTGGGCATTGAATCCACTTCCAGGAGATCCATACGTTCAAGGGCAGCTCACTTATCTTGACCAAGCTATTGGCTGGGCAAGAAGTGCTGGAATCAAGGTCTTACTCGATCTACACGGTGGTGCGTATCCTCGTGACTTATTTCAATATCATCTGACTGTTCACAGCGCCTGGCTCCCAAAATGGTTTTGACAACTCAGGACGACTGGGACCTATCGGATGGCAAGCCGGCGATACCACTGATCAAACTCTCACAGCAATTCAAAATCTGGCTAACCGCTATGCCTCTCAAACTGATGTCGTGACCGCCATCGAACTTCTCAATGAGCCGGGCAATTGGGGAATTAACATGGACGACCTCAAGGGCTTCTACTACAATGGCTGGGGGAATGTCCGAAATCAAAATGGAGACACAGCTGTTGTCATCCATGACGCCTTTGAAAACGTCCAAAGTTATTGGAATGGTTTCATGAACTCTGCGAGTGGTGTCAACAATGTTATGATGGATACACATATCTATCAAATATTCTCCGATGATCAAGTAGCAATGAAGCCTTGCGATCACGTTCAGACCGCATGTTCTGCCGGTCCTTTGGTTGCTGGTACTGACAAATGGACCATCGTTGGCGAATGGACTGGCGCTCAGACCGATTGCGCTCAATGGCTGAACGGTCTTGGGAAAGGCGCAAGATACGATGGAACTCTATCTGGGTCAACAGGCAACTATGGTTCTTGCGATGGCAAGTACTCTGGTACTGTTGACGCCATGTCGGATGCCGACAAGACCAATTTGGAGTATTATGTCGAGGCACAAATGGATGCTTATGAACAGCATTCAGGATGGATCTTTTGGGCCTGGAAGACGGAAAGTGCACCAGAATGGCATTTCCAGAATTTGACAAGGGCAGGGCTGATCCCTCAGCCATTGACAAGTAGACAGCATCCTGGGCAGTGCTCGACTGCTACTTGTATGATTCCTGGCAACTAGATGTTTGTCGGGAAGGAAGATATTGTATATTAGTACATACCTGTACCCAAGGGACAGAGTCTTGATGATTTATGATTGCATGGCTGGGAAAATATCTGGATGGGATTGGACAAAAGATGAGATGATACCCTTCATTCGCTAGGGAGCTGGTTGTATGAATCTCCAAGCGGAGTTGATTTGATGTATATTTTTGGGGGGTTGGAGAAGTGCTCGAGATGCGTATATCTGGATAAAATCAATGGGAAGTAAATGACATGAACTTATGACGTTCATCAAGCTCGGAAAAGTCCACTCTGCCGGGTCAAGACTAGTCAGGTCTGACACTCTCCATTTCTCGTACTCGTATTACTCCGTTCTTTTCCATCCGACATCTTATCACCAAGATCTTTCATCCTCCATCGCTTCTTGTCAACATGCCTCACTGCTGTTCCGAGATCAATGCCGGGGAGGATTCCCGATGGCGGGCCCGCCTTCTGCCCCGCCTTGACAAGGAATCGAGGGATCCGATGTGGGCAGGTGGGGAATAACTAATCACAGGAGAAAAGTCATGGTAGCTCCAGCTTGATTCCATATATTTCCTTTCGAACTTGCTATTATACTTCTCTGGGTGTATATTCTGTCTTCTCACCATTACCGTGCTTCAATTACCGAGTCGGTAGATTTGCCGTGGCGACCAATACATCCTTCATCTGGTTGAGCAAGCCACATCTTGGTATTGCGGGGTCCAGCTAGTGCGAGCTCCGAGAAAACATCTCCCAGAAAAGAAATAAGGTTGATTGATTTGATTCTTGTCTTGTTTGCTGTGGCTCTGTATTCTTCAGAGATATTGGAAGAGGAGAAAGGCGGCAAGACGCGGAAACTTCCGAAGATCAACCACATCATCTACTCCAGCACAAGATGTCTCCTGCCACGCATCTCATAGATGGAGATGCCAATGGGTTTATTACGACCTATCCATTGGTGATTGGAAACCAAAATGTCACTACAAAAGAGACTTTTCCCGTACAGTAAGTCCTGCTGATCTCCCTTGTCCCTCTGAATAATGACCGTCCCAGCAACCCAGCAACAGGCAAGGTCCTCCATCGCTTCTCCTCAGCTTCTATCGCCGATACGGATGCCGCTCTCGCTGCAGCACATGCTGCTTACCCCAAATGGAAGACCTTGCCTCCAGGCAAGAAGCGCGACATCTTTCTCAGGGCAGCAGACATCTTTGATTCACGGAAAGAGGAGATCTGCAAGGCGGTGGCGGAGGAAACCGGAGCTGCTGATGCTTGGGGAGGGTTCAATCTGATGCTTGCTTCTGAGATCTTTCGCGATGTAGCAGGGAGAATCTCTGGTATAACAGGCTCGATTCCTGTTACAAGTCAAGAAGGAGTCTCTGCTCTTGTCTATCCAGAGCCGTATGGAACTATCCTTGCTATTGCACCCTGGAATGCGCCTCTCATCCTTGGTGTAAGATCGATCATCTATCCTCTAGCGGCAGGTAATACCGTTATCCTCAAGGCTCCCGAATTCTCCCCTCTATGCAGTATACACATCGTCCAAGCTTTGCACGACGCTGGCCTCCCCCCGGGAGTACTCAATCTCATCGCCCACCAGCCCAAAGACGCAGCTGCCATTACATCCCACCTCATCTCGTCTCCCATCATCAAAAAGATCAACTTTACCGGTTCCACAGCCGTCGGTCGCATCATCGCCGAACAAGCAGGCCGCCATCTCAAACCCGTGCTTCTGGAACTCGGTGGTAAAGCCCCGGCCATCGTGTGGGAAGACGCTGATATCCAACTCGCCGCGCAGGAATGTGCTGTAGGAGCCTTCCTCCACGCCGGCCAGATCTGTATGAGTACCGAGCGGGTCATCGTCCACGAAAACATCGCCTCTGAATTCGAAACGGCGTTCAAGAACGCCGTTGCTAATTTTGCTCCCTCATCATCCCCGGCACCGATTCTAATCAACAAAGTTGGTGTTCAGAAGAACCAGAAATTGCTCAAAGATGCCGTGGACAAGGGAGCGACCCTGCTTCATGGTAAAGTAGGCGATTTCAACGAGGCGAGCATGCATCCTGTCATTGTCACAGGTGTCAAGAAAGGCATGGACCTGTATTACACGGAGAGTTTTGGCCCGACGGTTTCCGTCCTGAGGGTCAAGAGCGAGGAGGAGGCTCTCGAGGTCGCCAATGATACCGAGTATGGACTTAGTGCGGCGGTCTTCACCAAAGATCTGAGCAGGGCGTTTCGCTTAGCCAGGGGCATTGAGAGTGGCGCTGTGCATATCAATGGGATGACCGTCCACGACGAGACTGGATTACCACATGGTGGTGAGTTTGAAATTTCAACTTGTGCTACAGTGTGTGCTAATCTTCGTGATAGGTATGAAAGCGAGTGGATATGGGAGATTCGGTTCCGCGGGGTTGGAGGAGTGGACTCGGGCTAAGACTGTGACTTACAGAACCTGATTGTCTCTCCTATCTTGGCTACCTGTAGTGTATGGATTTTGAACAAGAAACCGAATTTGGTTGAAAGATGTCAGTTCAGATCTCGAGGGAGCGATACGCAATTTGGTTTTCTCTGGTTACAACACCCTCTTCAAGGTATCTTGATGTGCTGGAACGCAACAGTGGACAGTTCTTTCCTTTTTTTTTTTCAACTGCCTTGGATTTCTCCTTTGGCTTCTCTTTCCTTTCATTAATTATTCGCAGTCTCCGATATGTTTCTGTTTCCCCCACATATATCACGATGAATGATACAGGGATTCGTCTCCTGGTGTTCATATTCTTGTTTGTTTCTGTTTTCTGTGCAGTCAGCATCATGGTATGGGAGTCTCTTTCATTTGCAGGAAACAACACTCAAGATGTCATCTAAGCAGATAACAACACTTACAGTCGTCCGGTGATTAGTCTCTTTCTCTCGATCTCAAAGGCGGAGGGAAGTGCCGGAAGCACGAGTAATGAGGCTGCAGAAACCTCGTTCCGGACGAGAAGCCGGTGGCCGGAAATGATTGCTCTCCAAAATACACTAACAAATCAGATATCGGTCAGCACTGTACGACCTCAAGGGTGCCTGGGTTGGCCCGATACGGCTGTTGGCTCCAACAAGATCCCTGAATGACGAGTGAGGTGGCCGGTGCGGGGTATACCTACATCTTTCTTATCAAACTTCATGTCCTCTGGTCAAGATAATGTCGGTAATCCTCCTTGATATTTGATAATATCTTGAGGTCTTGCATCGTTCGTTTATCCCCTTCCACAGAATTTTGATCCTCTAGTAGGATGCAGTTATATTTAGGGAGGATTATCAATCTCGACTTCTCAACCTCACCATGTCAACTGCTGCGACCGTCAGATCGTTTTGTTGCGTCTCTTGCAAGCTCTATTTTCCAACCAAAGAGGCAAGATTCAAGCACACGCAGGAGGAGCATCCAAGGTGCAAGCAATGTAAAGAGAAATTTGGTAGTCTGATGAAACAAAAAAGTCATGAAAAATCCACGGGACACTGTTTTTGTCGCGAGTGTGAAACTCACTTCTCAACTGTCAAAAATCAACTTTATCACGTACGAAATGCTACGCATACGACACCATATCACTGTTGTGACTGCGATCGAGAGTACACCAACCAAGACTCGTTGAGTTACCATTGCTGCATCTGCGATAAGGTGTTTTCAAGCCTAAGACACTCGCGAAGACATCTCTCAATGAAGACGCATCTGCGCAGAGTTAAAGCTCGGAATCTAGAGATAGCTTCTGATCTTCCACACAAATGCAAACATTGCGATCAAAGTTTTCATCACAGGAAACAATTGAAGAATCATATGAACTCGACACATCGCCATATTCCATGCCCAGTGGGCGGCAGATGCAAAAAGAAGTTTACAACTCCGTCGGGCCTCATAAGTCATCTGGAAAGCAGTTGTTGCAAATCGGGGATGACGCGAGGCAAGTTGCACCAACTTGTTATCACTCACGATCCAGATCATTACATCACATCGACTGGGGCAGCCGAAGCAATTCGTTCTTCGGAGCTTGCATCAAATAGGTACTACTTTCTTGAACCTTGAATGCTGAAACTAATGGTTCAAGTCAACTTCCACGTCTCCTAGATTCCATTGAGCCTTCTTCCGATAGTTTGTCTGGAAATGAGTCACCGCTGCTTCTCCGACCTTCCGACGATGACAATGTGAGCGAGTGGTCTGCCATCAACAACAATCCATTGATGCTTACTCCCAGTGAGAGTGACTGGTCAGTTCTCGATGGCGGTGTTTTGATCACCGCTCGTAGTGTCAACGTCAGCGAATGGTCTTTTGTCAATCAAGATCTAGTCGAAATCCCATCACCCAGGCCCCTATCTAATGGCCAGCTCGATCTCATTTCACAAGTGGACACGCTACCTCAACAACTGCGATGCCCTCTCTGTCCGCCGTATCGAAGACCATTTCTAAGCGTGACAGCCTACCAAACGCATATTGACTCGGCTGCTCACGCTCCGAAAATCTTCCACTGCCCCCTGTCACTCATCCCAGATGTCAAGCCGGAAGATCTGTCGAGGATGAAGCACTTTGCAACTCTGGGTGCGTTGGCTCAGCATCTAGAGAGTGAGCGCTGTGAAGGCGGGCTTGAGCTCTATAACAGAGCCATTTCCTTTGTGGAGGAGCAGTTGGGCCGACTTGGACTCGGTGGTGTGTTGCGCTTGTCAAACTAGTGATGGACTACGTTTGGTTATTTGGGACGTGGCATTTTGTATTTACGCTTATAGGCATCTGATCTCTACGTGAATCAACTGGCGAAGGACTCTACCCTATAAATCTTTTTGGGGAACTTGGTGAGCATGGTGAAAGAGGAGGTGATGAGCAAGATCTGATATGTTACAGCTATTCCACTGAATATTATTATCATTTTCTCAATCGCTGGCAAAAAAAATCCGGCCGCGCTCATCGACTTTCAACACCAAAAGAGAGTTGAAAATAGCAAACATTCACTCTCGATAGCACCCACACCGTTGCTTTTTTCAAGCAGCCCCCATGGAACCGGATTTCTACAGGCTGCTAGAGTGAGGAAGCGGTTGACGCCGTGGATCTGCACGGCCAGCACACGTCGTAGGCCTCAAAAATATGGATCGTGCATGGAAGGCCTCGAACTGTATGCACCCTGCATCGTAGGCCTCAAGGTATGCATGCAACCCAGACACGGCCGCGCATCAAACAAGTTCCAATCCAGAATAGATGAAGGGCAATAAAGGGCAGATGCAAGAGGAGGAAAGCGGTAGGATATTCCAAGGACCGGGATCGGAAATGGAATCCGTGCCAGAGGAAATACCTGAGCCCTCAGAACCCAGGCTAGAAAGAGGAACTTCCAGCTTCGACAAACTCGCATGCACTAAATCAGCGCCAGGGAACCACTATTCCAACACCTGCGATCCCATCCGTGTTGGAAGCCGATCAATCCTAGTCCTCCGCCCTCCGCCCTCCTCGACCACGACGCCTCTTCTATCTAGGACACACCTGGCACATCGACTTATCAAGAGCACTCACGCTATGCAAACTCCACCAGACCCTGTGCGTCTCCAAGCTCGACGATGATTTACATCCCGATCTGACTGGTCTTGCCCGTCATGGCAATGCGAGAGTGGTGAGTGGTGTGGGCGAGGAGATGAAGGGCGTGCGAGAGTTGATTGCGAGGTCTATGTTGGAGCATCGGTTGGTTTTGGTGGGCTATGAAGCGTTTACAGGGGTCTTGGGTGTGGTTTTGGGGCAGTTAATTCTGGTTTTATATATGGACTGAGGATTCTCTGAATTTGCACAATATCTAGTCTGTACATGCCGTTGATTCTTTTATACTCGCATTGCTCCGTCCTTTGAATTATTAACATCGAACATCAGAACGTGCTTATCTAGTTGAAGCGGAAAAGATCCGACCATGTGAATGGTGGTGATGGTGGTGTCATCGATTCCAATCGCTGCAGCAATGCCCGTGTCTGTTCCGGGGTGAAAACCTCGCCGATCAAAAATGAGGCTGATACGAAATCATTTAATTCTATCCTAGTTGACGGGGCGGTGATGAATTTCGTCCTTTTAATCTTCTCTCTGGCGCCACGAGAGATCAACATCTCACACGCTTCGAACCAGTTTGGAAGCCACAGAGGTTCAGCCTTGCTAGAATCTTTCTCGACTGTTTTGTTCACGTTACCATCATCCTCGGAGGACTCGGGCTTTGAAATGTTATGATGGGTGAGCATGTCCCATGCCGACTCTTGCTTTTTGGCAGGAAACTCCTGGTTCAGCATGAGGAGAAAATCGCACCAGACGGTATCTCCGCTTCCAGGGAGTAGAAAATTTGGATCGGCACCGACATCTAAGAGGAGTCGAAGCATTGAAAGATCTACTTCAGCTTCTGTTCGAGATGTGAAATCCATGTCTTGTTCAATGGTAAACCTTGCTTTCAGTGCACTATGTAGAGCTTCTGGTGCCAGTGGCACATTATCGAAAGGCATGGCTTTTAATTTCTCCGAGGTGTAATGATGTAAGCTGGCTCTCACCAAGTAGTCGAATGTGGTCTTGCAATCATGCGCACCACTTATATTCTGCCATCTTAGAGATAGAATATTTGAAATCCGTTCAAGCTCCTTCAAAACGCGAAATTCGGCGATTTCATCCTCATTTTCCGATTGATAGGCATAGAAAATCACGCCAAGAACCAATGAGTGTGTAGTCTCGACACGGGGTATTGCCAGTTGCGTATGGGTTTTAAGCAATGCCAAGTACATCATAGAGAGAGATGCAGCGGGCCGAAATTTTTCACCTGCACGAGTCGCCAAGACTGTATTCATATGCTTTGTTTGCAAAAAGTCCATGACGGTCCGATGAAGGAATCCCACTCTATCTCTCAATAACACTTCTGAATCTGGGTCTTGGGAAGTAACCCAAAGTAAGTCTCTGCAGTTTGCATGCAACTGTCTTTTCTTCTCGTTTATGAGAGTGTCAAACTGATCGACGGGAACGGCGGCAAAGTTTTGAAGTGCGTATTCGATGCCATATTCTTCTCGGTCCAGAAAGTGGAATGCCAAAATAGGCATCGTTCCATGAGCTGCAATCATGACTCTGAAAATACGAGCTGTCTTCTGCTGGTAGACTTTTTCGATCGAGTCTAACATGACCTCGAAATAATTTTCTAGCTCGCCTGGTAACTCATACAAGCGCCGACGGAGGTCAGAGATCTCATCACTATTACGCAAGCCTCTCAGAAGGGAGCGAACAACAAGATATACCCATAAAAAGACCCCACAAGATTTGGAACGAATTTCTTGCACTAGTTCTGCTGTGGTAATTTCGTTCTGCTGTTTGAGTTTTTTGAATCGAAGATCTTGTTCCAGGTTGTCTTTTACATAAAGCAGGATATCATTAGCGGTGAAATCTTGGACGCAGAGCTTCCATTTTTGGTGACCAAAAGCATCAATAAAATCAAACCATGGACGGCTGGATGCACAAATCTTGATATTGGTTGACTTCGTTGTAGCCCGCAGGATCTCAATCAACTCCACGTGGTCGCCGTCGTATTCATCCAGACCATCTATGAATATACATAGCTTGAAGGGTAGATTTTCGAGTGACGCAAACTTCTCGAATGCTGAAAACAGCTCATCCCAGTCCCAACTCCCAACCAATTCTGGATGAAACTCGGTACACCTTCGATCTGAGCATACATCTGGGATGATTTCTGGACGATGTGAAAATACCTGAAACAAAAGTGAACGAAAAAGTCCATGGTGAGATTTTTGCAGTTTTGTTCCCGTACTCCAGAAGAAATGACTGATAATGACTAAGCTCTTGGATCCTGCCCATTGTTGTAGCAGCTGGGTGGTTTTCTGGTTGTTGATCAGAAATTTCATCAGAGTTGACTTTCCTGACCCTGGCTTTCCTTCAATCCAATAAATCCCACTTTCTGAGCCAAGCCACGCAGATAAATTGCTCTTTGATTCAAGGTTAAAAACCCACTCGAAGGTATGATTGTGTTCTTGCCGAATGTTTGATTGTCTTTCTTTGAGTTGCTTAAAATGCAAGCTATTCAAAATTCTCATTGTTCGTTCGTAATTTTGAGTATTGGAAATAAACCTCTGCAGGTCAATAGTGAAGGAGGTGAAAGTATCTTCATCTCCAATCTTCCAGCTCTTGGCCTTAATTTCTTGAGTCAATTTTGTAACCGCTGCGTTCAATGTGAGTCGAGTTTCAGAGGTTGTGCTCTGGGTCAATCGGGCCAGATCAGCAAATCTAGAGCCTAATTCGTCTTGTTTTTGGCTACCAATGGTGAGTTGAGGTGCTTTTTCCTAGAGAGAAGAAGGGTGTGATACCTGAGTAAAACTAAGAGACGAGCGCATACTTCATCCCGAACTTTCAGCAGCTGACAGTCCATGTCCTTCACTCGTGATTTGGCGAAATGAGATTTGATAGACTTTGACGCCGCGTCGAGGAACCGATTCTTCTGAGGATCAAGCTGAAAGCTTCGAAGCAAGTCGACTAATTCATTTGAAATGGAGGAGCATTTTTTTGCCGCATCCATAAGTTTAGAATCTCCCTGTTTCACAATACCCTGCAAAATTGCTTCAAACAATTCGGCTTGGCTGATAGCCTCCTTCTCAATCTCTGAGAGCTTTTGTAGTTTACCATCAGCACTCTTGTACAGCTCGCGAACAGTGCTGGCTGCCTTAATGCCAAAGTCGATAAATTGCACGATGTTGCCTGCAAGGCCTAATGCAACTAAAGCCTCCAACATGTTGAGCTAGTAGTGGTTGCGAATCCTTGATAGAGTGAAAGAGCAGAGACCACACATAAATTGTCTCGAATTTTATTCTGAGAACTACCTCCAGTGGGGTATAAGTGGCAGGCATAGCCAGAGAGCAGGCACAATGATGCTGTTCGAAAAGTAGAGGAAAACTATTAAATTAGATAGTTGATGGATATCATTTCGTGAATCTTGTCGCTGGACTTCGAGCTTCGAGATCAATGACTGTCGCCTTATGTTTGAGATGTGTAGGATAAAGGGGTTACAAGTAATCGTACTGAGGGGCTGAGTTAGGGGGCTGGGTGGAGAGCCTCACACCTTTCTTTTTCTTATCATGTCAGCCCATTGTTTCAGCCTTTAATCGCAACACTTTTTAAGGCTCATCTATGCCCCTAAGTTCTGATTTCTAGGTATTTTTGTTTCATTTTGGATTGGAAAGTAGTAATCTTTTAGTTAAAACCAGTCAGGGTGCTCAACTGAGCGAAGCGTCGTGAGCTCAAAAACAGCGGCGTAGTAAAGCGAGGGCTTCTCCAATCTAGACGACTAGTCTTAAAGCGACAGCTTCACCAGCAGACAGAAAGTTGCTCAAATCCAAATACTTCAACTCCGAGCACCAGATCTCATGAGCCTATAAAATTTAAGAAGAATTTAGATTAGAGATACTCGGAATATCATAATAAGTGTTGGCAATACCTTGTAAGTCTAGAGATGGCTTCTATGAAGTGATGGGGTCTTTGTATTCCATACTCGTTGCCGATTAGAGGTTTGGTACAATATTCTATATCAATATCGTCTGTTGTATAATGAGATGCTCCTCGTTTGAACTCCATATTCAAAAAGTGCCGCTCTGGTAGCGCGCATATACACTTCTGAGACACAACAATTGGGGACGATATATCGTAGCTAGAGGATTCCATCATATGTCAAATGGCCAAATTGCCTTTAGATCTCCTTCGTCCCTTATGGGTTCATCATCATCGGGGCTCTCGTTGGATAATACAGCTTGCAGCATTCCGTTGAATAGCTCCTTGTGGGCTGACTTCGTCGCCTCCCAGTCTTCTATCGGAACCCATCCATCGGATGCAGTATTAAGTAAGCTTGATAGGCTATTCCTTAGATCGTGTGCTGCCTCAAATATTCTGTACTCTTTCTGATGAATCGCTAATTGTTCGGTTGTGGGTACGGGGAATGGACAGGAACCAGCAAGACCTAGCTCCTTCCAGTGCCGCGAAGTTTCGATCAGCTCATGGCGAAAAGCCACGGCACCATCCCTCCACGTCCTGTAACAGTAGCGAAACGGCCGGAACAGAGATTCGTCCATCGATCCTCGGACCAGACAACTTTGGGACGAGATATTGAGTGCAAACGTCGTATGCCTTCACGCATCGCTCACTATTCGGTTCAAGTTGGCTCTCAAGCGAGGGATGAGCAACGGGCCTTGCAAAGTCCGGTACCTCGTCTGCATACCAGAAGGCCGGCTCGATACTAGACGACTGCCAATCAATAAAACCTGTAACGACAGTAGGGTCATCATCCGAAACGAATATATTTCTCTTATGTAAATCAGGGTGGAGCAACGTTGGTTCAGCCGCGTCTCGGATCCGAGGGTTTCCAGACATTTGATCTAGAATAGCGCGACCGGATTCTAGGATGCGAAGGTGCATCTCAACGGATCCGTGATATGGTGGTCGGTTGTGAAGATAAAGACTCTATTGAAGCCCCCTTCTGTCTTGTCGTAGGTTGTAATGGAGACAGCTCCAGGAACTAGTTCGATAACCCTCCTACGGAGCGCATCGAAGTCAAATATAACATAGCGCGAGCCACGTTCCAACTTGTCGCGACGAAGCCATCGACCGCTTGTGTAAGTGTAAGGATCAAGGCCTGTGTACATGTTAGTGCAAGAAACATAGAGAGATGGGGTTCGTTGTGCAAAGTGGCGCTCACGCTTCGCTGGTATCGAGACAGTTGTCTGCTCTGCAGACTGGAATTGTGCGTGATGGGTGGAAAACTCGTTGAGCATTGACCAATTTAACTGACGACACGGAATTCTCTTTCGAGAAGATGTACTGAAGAACACAAGCTGCGTCCAGGAGGGATAGGGCACCAAGCCACCCGTAATCCGCGGCGCCCGTCCTATGGTACAACTCATACAAGATTCTTATCCGAGAGGCAGGAAAGGTATGAATAGTTGTATCGAAGTTGTTCTGGTAATGCGTTAGAGAAAGAGTGAGGCCGTACTTCCATTGGCGCTCTCTATGGTAATTGAGGTTAGCTGGTAGATTGGAAAGTTGCTAGATTCGGCTTGATTACTAAGCATGCCTTTGGCGTCGGTGAGGTGAGCCCTCTCCATGCGCGCTTCCGCGGAACCCGAGACAAGTAGCCGGTAGAGCTAGGCATCCTGCGTCAGCGGGAACTGAAACTATTCGGGGCGCTTATTCTCAACCCTGAGCCGGCGGGAAAGTACTTGGTTCGCTCATTTCACTTCCACTGCACAATGATTTGCCCAACCACGAAACAGCCAGCCCCAGAGTTAGCCTTTTATATCTCTTTATGACTCACTCCCGCTCACTGAGATAGGAAGCGCTCAGCAAAATGCTGCGTTACTAGCTCTGTTGGATGTTTGTAGTCTGCTGGGTGTTTGTGGTCTGCTGGATGCTTGTAGTCTGTTGGTAGGACTGCCTTTAGATGCGCATATAAGAGAAGCTTGACAAGACTCCAAAAAAGCGATCTTTTCTACTGACACTTCAGTTCCTCCATTCGCATTATACTTTCAAACATATCTTACCTACTTTTCAACTCATAGATCGTCAACCAACACAGAAATGTCTAAGGTTTTAGGAGCTTTCGTCTAAAAGGCCCAAGCCATAAAGAACGCACCGGCTAAATTGCTGCCACAGCTGTGGAAAGCAATCGTATCATACCCTCCATATCAAAGGATGCTGAATTTCAGCTCCGCATTGACGCAGGCCACTACAACGCAAGCACAAAGCATCTCAACGTCGTGTTGCAGGTCAATTCCCAGGCTAAAAGTCCAGTGCCCAAGGACTGGATCAAGAAAAACTCAACACACGGAAAGCTTGCCACTGCGTCGTTTGATACAAGTGCTGAGGATCTAGATGCAGAGTATGCCAGGGTGTTAAAAGAGCTGGAGGAGACCGGGAAGAAGAATCTCGGATCATGATTCAGTAAGATAGCACAATCAAACCTGGGAAAAGTAGAAGAATTATCGTACAAGCCAGTGTATTGGCACAAGAATATGATAAATCTGTACTGAACTTCCTGTCCTAGCCGATAATAGGCGTCGATATACCTGATGCAGGAAGCTTGTATAGCTTGACGCTAGTAACTTTAAGTAACGCAATCTGACTTGATTACTTCTTTAAGTTTTCCTTGTGCTATATATGTTGTTGTTTAACCTAAATTTCTTTTGTTGCTTATATCAAGTAGGCCATAATTCTAACATCGCCTGGGTCAAGTGACTTGCGGAGTCTGTATGCTGTGTGCATGCGAGACACAGCAGCTCAATTTAGGAGAAATGTTAGATATAAGAGCCGTGATATGATGGTGCAGAGCATGCGGGACTGCGCTTCATTCTCAATCTTGCTTCTCGAGATTTGGCTAATCATAATCGGCTTAGGTTCTCTACAAGCAGGCTGCTCGATGGATACCCATGGCGTGGGAATATGGTACCCTGCACGAAATACGCGGAGATGAGGTGATTTTCTAGGTCTCAGCTTGGCTGAGACGATTGAGATGGATCCTAAAAGTAAATCCAGCTAAAAGGCAAGCAGCAGTAGATGGTTTTAAAACTACTTTTTTCACTTCTCATCTCTCTACGATTGCGCTCAATAAAGTTTAGACATTCAACACTCTCCACTCGATTCTGCTTACGTCGAGTTGATTTCAGTCACACACCCGCTTCAACCCAAAAAATTCACACAGCGCACTTTCCTATCCACTCCTCCCTCTCAACCCAGAAAGCCTCCCGTCGTTTTCCCCTTCTCCAACTCCTCAATCTCCTTCCTCAGCACATCCGCTTTGAAACTCCTAAACGCCCTCTCGACCCTTTCTCTCGCCTCGGCATCCCCATTAATCGTACTCCTAGCTCTCCAAGCGCCTGTCAGAACTCCCAGCTCACCACCCAAGAAGATACCCGCAATACTGAAGAACGTATATGTCGCAAAATCCCCGAGCGGAGTCGGTTTAATCAGTTCCGTGATATCAGGGATAACTTCCTCTCGACCGTCGGCGAATTTGACGGACGTGGGTTTCTGAGACGTTTTGAAGGCGTCGAACCATTTACGGCGGGAGGTCCGCAGGCGGAGGGATAGAATAGCTCCAAGGGAGAGGCCGATCAACGAACCGAGGAGGACGTGGGTTGATAGAGTGTTGCTGGCGGATTTTAGGAGGGTCCGGTCATTGGGCGTCAGGCTGGTGGGTGTCAATGGAAATCGAACAGATGGATTTGGCTGAAGAATTGGAGGATATAATCTTACTCATGTTGTAAATGCTCATCCGCAAGCTTCTGAAGATCCGTAGAGGGATTGGGGCGGAAAAGGGCGAGTGAGTCGGACGACATATTGTTTCTCTCTCACTCCTTCTTCCTGAGTGGAATTAATCGTTGAATAGACGATATGAAGAGAGAAGAGCGAGGATTTTGAGAGATCTGAATGTGAAAGAAGATTGAGAACGGAAATGAAATAAAGAGGTTGGAATGGAGCTTGAGCTCGGATGATAAGTGACGTTAAGAGCTCGTGAGTGTGGGGTCGAATGGGCCAATCGGAAATGGATATTTTCACGCCATGCGTAGTAATCATGCGTGTAATCAGTATTGTACCTGGCTAAATCGCTTCCCGCCAGTATATGCTTACCATAGCTCATACTCGTATATCTAACGCCATGTAAATGCTCATCTATCACTATCCTATCCAACGCGAGGGAATTAGCACGCCAACCCAGGAATCAAAATCCATCATCGCTCCCACTAATCTCTGGCTCACTTTCTTCTCCTCCAGCTTCATGATTCATTCCATCCAGACCGTCTTCTTCCTGCCCTAACAGCGGCGCTCGATCACCTTTCTGTTTCGTATAATGACCCACGATACTTATTGCTGTGGTGCTTAAACCATGGATGAATATGCTTCCCAGCACAGCGAAAGAGACTGTGGGCCAGATCATGTGGATTGCTTTGAGATGATCGGGGGATGTGTATGGGCTGATGCCAATGGGATTCTGAGGTGTTGAATCGATGGATAATAGGATTTTGTCGTCTCCATCTTTCAGCAGTTCAGACTTGGCTTCCATCGCAAGGAACAATGCCCCTACTCCCATAGGCCCGAAATGTCCGCAGAACAGAGCTTCTTGATAGGTTTTTATATCTGGGATTACGCGCTTCATGGCTAGGACAATAGGTATTCGTCGAAAAAGAAGAACGAGAGTAATGAATAGTATGAGTTGCCATACACCAATATTTGGTGTTATTTCTCGGGGGACGAATTTTGCCCAAGGGATGATGGCGCCAAAGAACACAAACATGGCCGAATTCAGCATCATGTCGACTATCTGAGGGAATGGTAATTCGCGAGTTTTCTTGGCAAACCAGCCATCATGGGCGAAACCTACGCCGGCGCCGAAAGCGACGAGGAAATCATCACTCCCGAGAATGGAACCAATTCCGACGCAGAGAATAGAGAGCAATAGGTAAAACACAACGAAAGATGGTTTGGTTATGTATTCGTTTGTATAAGAAAATCGGAGGAGACGGTTGGAGAATTTTCCAAGGGCAAGACCGATGGCAAGGCCGACTACACACTGCCAGAGAATGGTGATGAGTAGCCATTCTTTGAGAGCGGTTCTGGGGACTGAGGAGTATTTCAAGAGAGTGATGCCGATATAAAGGAAAGGGAAAGATATCCCATCATTGCAGGCTGATTCTGCGGCGAGGAGGTTCTTAAGTCGTTTCGGAACGCGTGAAGAGAATTTAGAACTCGAGAGCACAGAGGCGGCTAGGACGGGGTCGGTTGGGGAGAGGCAGGCCCCAATTATGAGGGAGGAGGCGATGGAGGTATGTAAGATAAAGTAAGCGAAGAAGGCTGTTATGGCCCATGAAAATGTCATGATTGGACCGAGGAAATAGAGGACAGAGACATAGTGCCGTGTGAAGTAGTACTTAGGGAGTTCGATCCCTACGAAGAAGCATTGGATGCCTACGATTACTCGTGTGATCTCTTGGAGGATGATGTCGTCTTCGTCTTTGACTCCCCATGCTGCTGGGTTAAGAATGCCAAGAACTGCGGGTCCGAGTAGAATGCCATAAAGGACAGCGAGTGGTGGTTCTAGATGTGTTTAGTACGTTGGTTTTGGTCTTGGAGCGTACATACCAGAGAGGTGAAGCTTGTTTCTTATAAATTGTGAGAAAAGAGCATAGACAATAAGAAATATTGATATCGTCAAATAAGCAACGTGAGCTGGCGTAGGGGAGAATTGGTCCCACATCTTGCTGCAGCTTATTCTGAAGTGTTATCAACAAGAATTGATGTAGTTTTATCGGGTCGTACGAACTTGAACCAAAGTAACTTATAAATAAGAACATATGGAATGTATTCCCATGACTTGTAACTCGAGACAAAATGGTGAAATGAGAGAAATATCGTGAGAATAGTTGCTCTGCTGATCGGTTCAAATGATGTCATTATCACATGACATGAAGATGATTCATGATACCGTAGCTTATTGTAAAAAATACTTTCAGTTGTCGAATGTCAAATTCGGCATTCAAAACAATTCCGAAGAGAAAGTCTTTAACAATATAACACAGAAAATGGCGTTTGAAATCTTATATCTATGTGTAATAGATATTTGTTTGACAATCTCAAAACACAGGAGCGGCTAAGAATTATTGTTTCCCTTGGTAGACAGCTTTGTCTCTCTGAGTCTCACCATAAGAGGTATTGTACAATTATAGATGATTGAGGCTGCCACTTCCCAGGAAAGGATGGAAGAGTGATTAAGGCTAGCTCATAGTGCACACGATCGAAGTGAGATGTGTATTGACAGACGTTATTGATTCCGGCACCTTGGTATCTCGTGCGCCATTCAAATGCATATATATCAAACAGCCTCACCAGCCAAAATGTGTCCCAATATATTAATCGTCCTCCTCTTCCATAACTCCATCATCTTCCTCATCAAAAGCCTCAGATTCTCCTAAGTCTGAAGCTTCGGAAGAAGAATCGTCTTTGGCCGTCTTAGATGCTGGAGGAATTTCATCATCAACCTCCGGGCGAGGCTCAACTTCAGTCATTTCCCGTACCGGTTCCGAGAACCCAACTGTCTTCGAGGATGTTACAGACTTAGGTGTATCTTCAATAACGTCTCCACTCCAAGGTTTGCACTCTTTCACTTCTTCTCCGCAACGAAGACATGTCCAGCCCTCTCCTTCTTCCGATTCTAGTCGACCAACTAGACATACAAAACAATATATGCATCCGCATGGTATGGTTTCGTACGGATTTGTGATATCTGTCTGTGCAGAACCAATCACCCCAGAAGCTCCAGAAGCCGCAATAACCTCTGCTTCCGATGTCGGTGTTGAATTTTGATCCTGATAGCATATCGCACATGTCCGTTCCGGTAAGAATGCAAATTCTCCTGATTTAATTTCGACCTCTTCCTCTGCACTACTTTTAACAATTGCTTTCGTTTTTCTCCAGATTCGCGCAAGCCACCTTCTCCATCTACTAATACCCACCAGAGGCAAGACAAAAAGTAGAAACTCTGTGAAAGCATGCCACACTAATTGTCGATTCAGGTATTCAAACGACACTTCTCTGCTGACCTGACTTGTGGGTGGTGCTAGCCGTAACCTCAATACCCTATCTAACAACGTCCTATATCTTCCATTCACCAAGAATACTAAGAAGCTTGCAAATGCTGCCGTTGAATGTACCGTGGAAAGCGTATCTGATAACCGGCTCAACTTCCGAACCCTCTCGGATTGTTGTTCATACCCGCCATCATTCTCAACTAACCAACCTTCCCACTTCATCCACGCATATCGCCCTCCAACAGTAGCTAGTCCATATGCAGCCTTTTGCCAACGACTTGGACTTAGCAAACCCGGTCCCTTGTTCCTCGCATCCGTAAACTTTAGATTTTGTAGCGCGGCACCATATGTAGCGTCATGATCCCAAACTGTCAATTTGAACAACGCCGCTCTCAGTAGGAGCATAATCTCCGGGGCCCAGTCATCTTGCAGATGTGATCCGAGGTACTTGAGCCCTTGCCCAAACTGCCCTCTTAGAAGCTCAAGGAGTTCTTCATCTAAAAGTTCCGCATCGACCTGTCCTACTCTGAAGGCTGGTCTCGTTCCTTCACGCCCTGAGATCGAGTCCCATATTGACAGGCCCGCGGCACCAAGACGTTGAATCGGAGCTGGAAGATTCGAAAGCTGGGCTTGAACGCGAGATGCGGATGCTTGTGCTGCGAGGCGGGCTTGGTTAGAAGCTTCGCGAGCTTGTCGGCGTGCAACTATTCGCTGCTGTGCAAGGGCAAAGTCGTCGGGAGGCATGTCATCGAAAGGACATTAAAGTTGTTGTGAGATGAAGTGGAATGGAGTTTATCACGCGTTCCTGATGAGAAGGCTGAACGAGCCGAGGCTGAAGTTAGCCGACAAGCTAAACCCGATTTGGCATGTGCTTAACAGGGTTGAGATTTCGGATTTCATACTGGAGGAATACTCTGTCTCCAATTAGCAATCATCAGTACTGCTAAAATAACTCGAATTCATATGATCTGAAGAACTAAGTCTTCCGTAACGAGAATAAGCTTAGCCGCAATCCTGCAAATGGACCTGGACCTTAGGTAAGCGCTCAGCTTGCCTGTCTATTACCATTCCTTCTTTTCAAGACTCGTGTCTTGTTGTCTGAATCTTTTGCAATATGCAGGCCTCATTTGCCATTTGCTGTCAAGCCAGATATACACAGACTTAAAACGCCTGTTGTTGACGCATCTCTCTAACTACTGTCGAAGCAAGCAGCTTTGCTCCAGGGAGTAAGAGCTGACGATTCAATGCGTACTAGCGGACTTAGCTTTGACAGATTCTTTTCCGCAAGTATTGAGAGCAATGGCTTCCTGTGAGACAATTGATTTAAAATCACGAGATTCTGTTAGATTCAATCAACATGTCGGTCTGATTTCCTGATTAACCGGTAGTTTGGTCTCAGAAAGCTTAATGCTACGCTTGTGTACAAATTAGATTCAGGCGTCATTCTGAATTATGCGAAATTCTTTCCGCCATCATCCAGGGGCTTCGAAATAACAGATTCAACCAATTGAAAACAACTTAGCTGTACCTGTAGTGCCTACTAGATGGCCTCTATGGTAACGTGTGATACTTTGGGTGGTCCCATTCTACAAGGCGGACTGCGCAGCCTCAATCCTGAATACAACTTTATCATTAGTCTAATTATCAGCAGTCCCGACACGAACTGAGGCCCCCGACATGGATATTCAAGCGAGGCTAGTGATAGCCACCACTTCTGCAAGCCACATTACCGAGCCTCGTGGGCCTCAACTGAGTTGTGGGAGTATAAGTTCCAGGAAATTCCTCTCAAGAATTCTCAACCGCAAACTTCTCAACCGCAAACTTCTCAACCGCAAACTTTTCAAACTCAAACTTTTCTTTTAGGACGTTCAAAGGCTTTGTTCCCAAGTATCGAACAGGAGAAGGACTTCAGCTTGATCAAAGGATCTAGTGAAAGTTATTTCTTGCTATACCTACGGTATAAAGAACTTCATGCGACTTGAACGCGATGGCTTCTCCCCGGGGCTTGATCACTGTTTGGTGAGAGAGCCCTAGGGTAAACCTTCAAGATGGACTTTCGCTATGAAGATGATTCTCATCAACAGCGTCCATGGCATCGGTGGCTAACTTACTGAACATCGAACTCGGATCAAAGTGTTACCGCAGATCCTCGATGGTTTTGGATGCAGACTCGCGCTGAAACTATCTTGGCCCCCTGGAGTGATCTCTCTGATAGTTCCCAAAAAGATATTCAATTACCATCATCCACGCGGACAATTGCCGATCCCGACACCACATCAGCCCTGCCATTATTTGCAGCACAGCAGCCTCTGCCTGTATCTTTCACTGAGAACTTTGAACTAGATTGTGAATATGCCTTTAATTCTCCGCTAGATTTGAGCTATACATTCGAAATGGAAATGATGACAGTGGATAGCATTCTGGACTCTTTTCTTTCAAAAAATTCACAGTCTTTACCTGCTGCTTCTTCTTTCTTGGAGGGACCAATACCTTCTTTCAACAATTCATCGACTGTCAGGACTCTTGATTATAGTGTGATGCCTTCGAGGCTCGGATCCGCCACTGCCAACTCTCCACGCTGTTTTGGGCAAATTAACTCGGCTGGCTCACAAGCATCTTCCTCTTCGCCAGAAACTAGGTCGCCTGACTCGAAACAATGGGCCTCAGTTACTGGTACTTCGACAACGCCGCTTGTCTCCTCAAACTTCTCTCCTAACGCCAATATATCCTCTCAGGTATCTTGTACTTTCGCAGGATGCCAAAGGAAGATCTCTCGGCAACACGAGTTTAAGTAAGAATACCTATCTACTTTATTGAATAACAACTGACTTCACTGTAGTTGACACAAGAAATCTCATACGCATCCGTGTCCCTGTCAGCACTGTGGGCGGGGCTTTGAAACTATAAAGGATGTCAAACGGCACATCAACGATGTACACGAGACCACGAAAGAGCATTTCTGCCCAGTATCTACTTGTAGTTATTCGAGATTTGGTTCTGCGGGAAAGGGGTTTCCACGGAAAGATAATTGGAAGAGGCATATGAGGAGCAAACACGATCTTATGCAGTCATAGCTGGCATAGAAATGCGACAACGCTGCAGAGAATACGCAACTAATTTTTCTGGTTTATTCAATAAAAATTTCACCCATTCGAAACTAAATATTAACGCTGTTGTATGGATCAGAAAGTATTCGAGCGGCTTGCTACATCGGCTAGTTGAAACACAATTCTTTTGATTCCTGGCTGAATTAGCATTCCTTTAGAGACCTTTTGGTCCTAAAGTTCTACGCGCTGAATGTTGCTGTACAAACGCTTAGCGAAGTCGACATACCTAAATGATTAGATTGCTCAGTGAGAACCTGTAATCCCATATCTCGATGAAAATATGATCTACAAGTTACTTTGATGGACCGTAGAGATAAGTCTCATGACCTCGAGAGAATATCCTCAAGCAGGACTTCTCAGGCCACAATACGTTTTAAGGAATAGCAAGTACAACTTTCCCTCTCACTCTGCCTCCCTCCATTGCCTGTACAGCCTTTTTCCATCCCTCTCTTTCATCAAAAGCTCCTTCAATCACCTCCTGAATCTCGATCTTCACTTCGCCTCTCTCCACCAATCCCACTACTTTCTCAAGATACTCACTCTTCGAGTACAGACCCACACAAGCGTATCTCGGACCCCAGATCCACCCTTTAATGTATCTTACTATCTGCGCAGGATTGTTGAAATATGTAATTGGACCCCCAAGCCTCTTCACATCTGACTTGTCGCCGACAATAGTTACATATGCACCCTTAAGATGTAAAATCAAGGGGTACGAGGAGAGTAGTTCGGTGCCACCAACACAGTCAACCAGCAAATCGAACTTGTTGGTGTTAGAGGCTGAAATGAGGGGTTGAGTAATATCTTGGCTGGTGTAATCGATCACTTCATCTGCACCAAGTGTTTTCACATATGATTCGTTTTTGGCCGAGCAAATAGCTGTGACATGGCAATCATAGGCTACCTTGGCAACTATTTACAATTTAATAAGAAACAAGAGAGATTTGAGCTAAGATGAGACTTACGCTGGACAAGCCACGAACCTGTTCCGCCAGATGCACCTCGGACGATAACTCTTCGTTGGGAGGTTTCAGGTGGCGGAAGCCAGTCAAGACAAGAATAGGCTGTGAGAGCGACCAGTGGAATTGAAGCTGCCTGCTCGTGAGTGAGGCTGTTGGGTTTCTTGGCAACAGGATCTGAAGCTGGTTTTACATTGATATACTCGCTGAAAGTGCCTTGACCAAACTAAAATTCTTAGTCATTATCTAACGATAATTCAAATCTGGCTCACAGCTTGGAATAGAAGGCCAAATATATCATCTCCTTCGGCCCAGTTTGTGATACTTGAACCAACTGCAACGACAGTTCCTGAGAAATCCCGTCCCATGCCTTTATCACCAGACACAACTCCAACGAGCGGTGATCTCCAAAGTTGGATATCAACTGGATTGATGGATGCGGCTTTGACTTTCACTAGTATATCATTTGCAGGAAGTGGTGGGATGTCTTTCTCTTCGATTTGGAGATCTCCACCTAGAGTAGAGAAACGAAGAGTTTTATTGATTGTTGGATATGTCATAGTGAAAGTAGTCAAACAATAACACAAAACCTCAATCGTAATAAGCAATTCAAGAGTGTTTACGAGAGCAACTTTGCTTGATGGTGGTGATGTCAAATCGTGACAGGGATTGGAAGCCAACACAGCAAGCCACAACGCGGGGCCAGCCTCGCATATCGAAACTTTTTCTAGAGTGCAACCGTAACAATCCTAAAACCCCCAAGTCTTTTCTCTTGCTCCCGATATGGCTTTTTCTATCGAGGTACCAGGAGAGGCAGCTCCTCTGACTCCTCAACAGGTTCTTCATGCTTTACAATCCGCTGGTTCTTCAATGCAACTCAGCATCCAGACAGGCACCCAACAGCTACAGACTTGGGAGACAGAGCGCGGCTATTACGCTTTACTGCAGGTCTGATATTTCCCGAGGAACAATGTATTCTCAAGTCTAACTAGTCTCTAGGCCGTATACCTAGATAAATCCCTCCCTTCTGAGATCCGCTACCTAGCCATTATCCAACTCAAAAATGGAATCGATAAATACTGGCGTAAGACCGCGACGAATGCCATAGCCGCAGAAGAGAAAGCACAAATCCGATCCAAACTTCTAGAAGGAGGCATTACAGAAGTTGAGAATCTGCTTGCCCTACAAAACGCGTTAGTGATATCGAAGGTGGTCAGGATCGATTATCCTATGGAATGGCCAGACGTGATCACGAATGTAATCAAGTTATTGCGGAACGCCAACCGGTCAAATCAACTACACCTTCGGAGAGGCATGCTAATATTGCTGCAAATAGTAAAGGAGCTTGCTACAGCACGGCTACGGGTTTCGCAGACGAGGCTCATTTCTGTTACCCCAGAACTGGTATTTCTACTCAGCGAGATATACACGGAAAAAGTTACCACATGGATATCATTCTTAAATGGTCAAGGGGAGGATGAAGGTGGAGCTGTGGATGCTATGGAGAATAGTTTGATTGCGATCAAAATCCTCCGACGATTATTGATTGTGGGCTATGAATATCCGAATCATTCTAAGGATGTCCAGCAACTGTGGGAACACTCACAGCTCCAGTTTGGTCAATTTTTGGAAATGATTTCGCGTGAACCACCGTTGTTGGTTTCTCCTGCAAAGGATCTTGTAGAGAAACATCTCGTACAGTTCTCAAAACTACATGTACAGATGTCGCTTCAACATCCAGCAGCATTTGCACTTTTACCAAGCTCTCTAGATCTAGTTAGAGCATACTGGGGTCTAGTTGCAAAATTCGGTGAGTCTTATGGCTCAGAGAGTCAAGATTTCAGTGCCAAGGCATTGAGAACAGACCAGAATACGAAGGATGAGAGACCAGTCATGGAGAAGTTGTGCCTAAAAGGCCTTACCATCCTTCGAGCATGCATCAAGATGGTCTTCAATGCCACACAAACTTTTAAATACAGAACTCCTGAAATCAGAGCTGAACAAACCGAGGCTATTCAGTTCTTGAAGACCCAGCTTCTTACGGATCAAATTGTAAGTCAGATGGCCAGTGTCATTGTCACAAAGTTTTTTGTCTTCCGCCAATGTGACCTTGAAGCTTGGGAGGAAGATGAGGACGAATGGGAGCTTCGAGAAGAAGGGGGAGGAGATACCTGGGAGTTTGAAATCCGACCATGTACGGAGAAACTGTTCATGGATTTGGTTCTAAACTTCAAACACCTGCTGGTAGAACCGCTTCTTTCCTTTTTCCAATCTGTTGCAGGTCAGAATCAAGCTACGGTGGTTACTAAAGATGCTGTGTATACAGCAATGGGACTCTCAGCGCCAGTCATCTTCAAGAGCTTCGACTTTGATGCTTTCTTGACCTCTACCCTCGTCAATGATATCCAACAAACCGGGCCTGGTTACAAAGTCTTGAGACGGAGAATTGCGATATTGATTGGGGATTGGATCACGATTGCAGTATCTGACGAAAATAAGCCGCTTGTGTTTCAAATTTTCCAGCACCTGCTTAAATCAGAGGATAGCATGAATGATCATGTTGTTCGTATCACAGCAGCGAGACAATTCAAAACGGTAGTAGATGATTTTAGCTTTAACGCCGAAAATTTTCTTCCATATGCCCCAGATATTCTCAATCGAATTATGGCTCTCATCCAAGAAGTCGAGCACACTGAAACCAAAATGGCAATTCTGGAGACGATTCGCGCCATTACCACACGACTGGAACACCACATTACTCCTTTCGCAGACCAGATTGTCTCCTTGCTACCGGGATTATGGGAAGCATCGGGAGAGGAACATCTATTGAAACAAGCGATTCTCACTCTTCTCTCATGTCTTGTCGTCGCCATGGGACCCGAGTCTTCCCGTTACTATCCCTTGATTCTACCTCTCATTGCCAATGCCGTTACCCCCGGCTCGGAAATGCAAGTATACCTTCTCGAAGAAGCGCTTGACCTTTGGATCAATATCCTTGCTGGAACAGAAGTCCCAGCGCCTGAAGTTATCCTGGCCCTCGCCGATTCCATTTTTCCTCTACTCGAAATTGGCTCCGACGATTTACGCAATGTCCTTCACATTCTAGATGCCTATATCATACTAGCACCCTCTCATATGCTCTCTGACTCCTACCGTCTCCGCGTTCTCTCATATATGAACTCTCTACTCGCTTCAACCAAGCGTGACATAGCTGGGACGGTTATTATCATAGTCGAATCCCTCATTCAACATGCTGAAGTCCTTGGTGGCGTCCAAGGTGTCACTCAAGTCGCCAAAGATCTCCACGAATCCGGCTTTTTAGAACAGGTATTCGCTGGTCTTCGTGATGCGTGGGAAGCACATACTACATCTGGTCCGAATAGAAAATCCCCCAAGCTTGACGACGTCGTTGAAACCGACTTTTTCACAATCTTGGCCAGAATCGCTGTTGCAGATCCAGGAGTATTTATTGAAATTCTGAAGTCTTTAGGGAACGTAAATGAAGTCTGGAGTTGGTTCAGCACTGAATGGTTCCGCCACTTTGACAGTATGGCCAACCTGGAACGCCAAAAACTCTCTTGTCTGGCTCTCACCAGGTTTCTTGAGCTTCCTGCTCCGCTTACACCAATAGCTCTTACCAAGCTCCAAGACTATTTCGCAATGTGGACGGATGTCATCGGAGAGTTACTAGGAGGAGCCGAAGACCACAATGATACTTTAGTGTGGAAGAATGACGATGGATATGAAGGAGAGACAGAAGAGGCGAAGAGGAGAAGAGAGTGGTCAGGAAAAGATATTCTACACAAGGTCAACACTTGGGAGTTTGTGAAGGAGAGGTTAGCAATATTAGTTGCTGCAACTGGGGGTGAAGAGGAGTTTACAAAGAATTGGTTGGTCAATGTTGATGCAGACGTGGTGAAAGGATATCGAGATTTGGGAACGCGAAGTGGGAAGGACGGGGCATTTTGGGAGCAGATTTAAAAGAGAGAAAAGAATGGATATAGAGGAGAGTTTGGTAATAGATTGTAGATACCCGTTTCACTTTCAATGATGATGAATATGAAATCCGTTCCAATGCAAGTGAAGTGTTCCAACTAGCGTTCACCCTGTTCGCTTACGAAGCGAGTTTACTAAGCGACCTGAACATCAACATGAACAGACACATTTATATTCTCTACATTTTGATGCCAATTTCAATCAGCTAGTTATTGAATTTTCCGCATGACTTTTGTCTTTTTTTGTCTTAAGCTCTTTTGTTTGCTTACTCCATCCATGATGGTACTGTATGGATAGTGAGCCTAAGGTTAACAGAGGCGGTTTCCCATAAGTCATGATGGGGCGATATCCGAATCTTAAGTAGAGTAGTAAAAGAACAATACACTTTAGGTTTAGAATCGATGAAAGAGGACCGAATGGGTAACCCACCAACCTGTAAATACGGGTAGGTCCCGGCACTCTTAGGAGGACAATTTCAATATCGATTGATAGGTTCAAGATGCTGGGATTAATTTACTGGGTAGATAGTTCATGACTGTTCTAAATTTGGCTTCAAATTCAATTCCCTTATTGGTTACCCAAAATCCGGGTGCAGTGCTGTCGATATCTGATTCCAAGTTTCAAGCATGTATGTACAAGATTGCTACTCATAAGTACACGGTAAATGATTAGTGGAATATTAGAAGTTTGATATAATCACGATTGATTCTTGAATCATCTTTGACTATTTGAATCACTTCCTTGTTTGTAAATTTTAGCCACAATTTCTTCTCGAGACTTCTAATGATCCGCAAAGATATGTGACAGAATACAAAATACATTTTCCTAACTATTGCTCAATAAATTTGACTCAAATAGCAAGGAAAATGGCTATGAGACCTGCTAAAAGCCTTCTGGTCATGTTATCCATTTCTCTAGTCAGAAGAGCAGCTGATTTGGTAGGCGAAGGCGAGGCTTTGGCTGATGAAGTCGGTGATCCTGTAGCTTGCGTTGAAGAAGCCGATGTCCCACCTTCCACACCAGAAAGTACGCTGTCTGATGCAAATACAGCTGAGACACCAGAGGAGTTGCTGCAAGCTGATGGAGTTGATGAGGCCACACCTGCGACGAAGTTCACGGGTATACACTGTAACTCAGAGTAAGAAAATGATTTCTCCAGATTGTATATCCTTCCAAACGATTGGCTAGGGATAGGAAAATGTAACTTACCTGATAATGAACTCCATCCTCAGCATCCTGAATAACCTGAAGCAGGCCACTAGATCCTACCCAAGACGCTGGTACCGCAACACTCGGTTCACAGAAGTTATTGAGACCATATTCCTGTACAGTTGGCAACAAGACGGTCCAATTGGGTTGAGTGAGCGATATACCCAACAAGCCACGATACGCAAAAAAAGCCTGTGCATGTAAACTTGTGACACCTATAGCATCGCCTCCAACGTGGAAATCGGTGAGGTTGGTGGAGCTGTCAGGTGTAAATCCGCCACACGGTGAAACATCTTCGTTGTTGATGTTTCCGCCAAGAGGGGGAGGCGTATTGACTACGAAGTGCGCTATTGAGGGGTATGATAGGATAAGGCTGAAAAGTATAGGCTTTTGGAAGTGAAACATGGTAAGTATGTAGGAGAATTTGATTTCCAGTGTACTGCCATATGGTTAAGAATATAGAGTTTCGTACGTTTATGAATAAAAAGGTCCACAAGTTTCGCTGACGCGAACTCGGAAGAACGGCAAGAGCCCATTTCCTCTTTAGAACATCGGATCCGAAAAGTAATTATTATTGGCGATGTTCGTCTTGTTTCCGTGGGATTTCTTGGCACAACCGAAAAGTTGCTCATATTCTCTCGGATCAGGTACTAAGAACCACCAAGCGAGCTGAAGCGAGAGCCACAAAAACAATCAACCAGTCGTACAGTGAAGATCTTATGCACCCCTCATTTTTCTTGGGAGCTGTCAGTTTTTCTTGGAAAGAAATACTTGCTGTTGACATATGGCTAAATTGCTCATATTCTCTCGGGTACCTGTCCCATGGATCCACAAGGGAGCGCCGTGGAAAAATTGCACCAGTGGGCACATGGATATGGAAAGCTCCTCATATTCTGGGAACATTGCAAAAGCTGTGGCGTGAATGCGGCGCTCAGTTACTTGACCAGAAAGTGGAGAGGTTGGCAAAGAAATAACTTCTCAAATAAACTCAAGACATATATATATGAGGACTTACAAACCTCGACTTCATCGCCAGTGGGTCTGTTGAATCTCTTAGACATCTATAACTTAATTATCGAAGATACTCGTACATACGGTTTACCACCATGCTTTCCCACTGGTTTTTGGTTCAATTGTTGGCAGCTTTCGGCCTCGTCTCTGCTCACACACAGATCTGGTACCCAGAATGGCGAGCCAGCTCTTTCGTGGCACCATTCTCGCAGTTAATATATCCCTGTATGATTTACTCGTCGTCTTTGTCCCACTTTACTAACTCAATTCTTCGTCATAAAGGTGCCGGAATTGTTGACAATGCAACAACACCCCGTACGCTGTGGCCACTCACTGGCGGATCTCTCAATCTCACACTCCATGACGCGGCTGCCTACCTCTTCATCAACATCGGACTGGGAACAAACTCCACCAATTTCAACTACACATTGTTTTCAGCACCTCTGAATGAGACTGGTGCAGGGAACTTGTGCTTCCCTAAGTTGACCCTTCCAGCTGGACTTCCGATTCAAGAGGGGACCAATGCTTCGATTCAATTCGCGACTTCTGGTCACAATGGCGAAGGATTGTATAACGTAAGATTGGCTTTGGTGGAGCTGTTGTATTTTTGACTGATCTTTTCAAAAAACAGTGCGCCGATATTACATTTAGCAGCAATGCAACTTTGCTACCGCCCGACCAGTGCGTCAACAGCACGACTGTGACCGTCTCTACCCTAGGTTCAGCTACAGTGGCGTCAAATACTTCAAACTCGTCTACTGCATCGCCAACGGCGAAAAGTGGTGGTGATGTTGCGTACCTAACGCCTTCGCTATTTGTGATATCGTTCCTAGGTGTTTTTGCTTTTCTATTTTGATTTTGAGTGAGATTCAAGATTGATCAGTTCAATGTTCAATTGTTGGTACTAAAAAGAGATAACACAGCTGTTGTGTAGCAGCACGCTAGGAGAGGCTATAATTCGTGGCACCTTCTGTGTTTAAAATGATCAAATGGATACTTATCAGACATAGATAAAGATTTCAAGTGTAACAAGTGATTATCTATTGTACGAGGGGCAGAGGAGCAGCCAATAAAATAAGAATCTCGTTGGCCCTCAGCTAGCTCTCGATAGTATATTTCGGAAGAACGACCAAAGCAAAGAACCCAGAACATGAACAACGTACACGTGAGAAGAGCCCATAAACCAGCGCAAATAACAAATAAGAAACAAGTAGATAAATCAATGTATCGGTACGAAGAGAATATCAATGAAATCCGTGTGATCAATGCTCCATTCGTAACAACGTAATCTATCCTCTCTTCTCTATGCCTATGAATCTTCTGCTGTGTGTGCTCCGTGTATTCTCCATCATTCTTCCATGTAGGTGCTCTGTAGGACCTCCTTTATAGAGAGTCCTACGCACGTGCTCTCGCTAGTGAAATGACGGAAAAATGTCATGCACCCTGGAACC
>QYAI01000132.1:935-75525 GCA_003988855.1 Arachnopeziza araneosa
ATCTCATCCCTTCTATCAAGGGAGTCAACTTCAGGTGCTGCCTCAATTCCTGCCTAGGCCCTCAGGCCTAGGTCCTGACAACCGGGTCTAACCCGTGACAGGTTACGCCATACGTATGGTTACGCCATACGTATGGTTACGCCACGACTTACGTTACGTCTTTGTTTTTTCTACTTGTTGTTGATCCCTAATACGCATTTTATATGGCTCTGTCGGTTCACGATAAACCTAGGTTATTCGTATTGGCCGGTTTACCCTGGATACTAGACTCCTCACGTTGTGGAGGGGTCTGTATCGGTGGGTTAAGTTGGCTTGTATTAGAAAGAAGGATGGAGGCAGCTGGAGAACCTGTAACGGCACAAGCACGAACACTGCTGCGAGGGGTATATGGGAGTACCCCGAATGTAGTCTGAATATGTTCTTACTTATAGGCTAGCTACGAAGGAACTGAGCCGGTTCCATTCCAAGTCCACCCTGAACCTATTCAGGGGTCATCACGTGAGCAGCACGTGGTCAGAACTGATGCGGGTTCTTACAGAACCCTTATGGGGTTCTGGCTGCCTGACTAACTAGGCTCTCATGCGTGGCACGTGATTATTGTACCAACAGGCTCCTATCAGATCAAGTAACCAAGATCGTAGCCGCTGAAGAAATACCTGCAGAGAAGAACTGTCCAACCACATTCGCAAGTGTTTTATAAATTATACCCTTTAGTTTTGGCTAATCTAAGTTTAGACTCAAAATTAAGAATCAAAATTGAGCCAGCGCATGTCCGTCTTATAACTCGCGTTGATGATTCTTACACGTGGAAGTTTTTGCCAGAGAAAAAGCACGCCTTTATGAAGAACATGAGCGAACATTAGATTGGGGCATGTAGAGCATTATGTAGAGGAGGTGATGTTTCATTCGAGGCTATACCTGTATCTGCTAGTTTTGGGGCGGGTTCAAATGACCAGGCGCAGGATGTCATCATGTCAGCAGATGTATGCAAATACCTCATGATTCTAGACCTAGTTAACTTATGTATGCCCCACAAGTAAGGTTCAGCGCTAAAATAGATCAATTGGAAAAAGAGAACGTAAGGCTCCAACAGGAGCTAAAGCAGTGGAGGAATTAGGCTACCGCAGCATCCCGATGTCGACAAACGTACGAGGAAGAAATAAACCAGCTTAAGATTGTTCATCGCATACTCCAGCAGGATTTCCAGAAGATCGCAGTAACAGCGGATTATTTTAGAAGTGGTATATATAAGTATACCGAGTGTAGGTCGGATCAAGCCTTCAGTAGAGGAGTTAAGCGATGGCTTGAAATTGTACAGCGGATAATTTGCTGTTTAGTAGAAGAAATCGAACATATATTAGAACAGTCTAGAGTGCCCGATTCATCACAAACTACTGCTAAGATCGTAATATTATGTAAATATATGATTTGAATAGTTGCGAGCAATAACCTGACTAGAACTCCGAATCAGAGTAAGGCTGTCACTCCGGTTTAGTTAGTGGCTCCGCAATAGTGAAAGAAGACTGTTCTAGGAAGAGAAGCTGGACCAGCAAACTGTGAGTCTCTCTCGATCCTTTCAGCAGCGTCGCATACTAAGGTGTGATAACCTCGGGACCATCACTTCCACCACGTGAGACTGGGCCGGCTAGCGTTTCGCATCACTACCTTTTCTTGTCTTCACACTTAGTTTCAATCCACCGAATGAAAATAAATTTTCTCACACACCCCCAAGACAAAAATCAATCCAACTTCGTATGACCATTTCAGCAACTCTCGCGCCGACAAGAGAGAGGGCTCCAACACAAATCTCCGACGGTCAAATCAAGAGCACTATGAAGATTGGAAAGCCCATTTCCTCGCCATCTCCTCTGGAGCCAAATCAGCAACCTCTGAATCTGCCAGAAAATAACCTCCATTTCTCGAGACCTGAGATACTTCCAGGGTTGACTGCCAAAGAGCCCCAAGCTCCTATCGAAGACCAGCTTTCACAACAAGCCCTCGCGGAAGTAAGAGAGTCCTTAAAGAGAAGATGGAATCGTAACAAATGCAGCGAATATCGACTTCATCTTGGGAATATCTAGTCAAATCCCCACCGTCATCATGAAACGCTCAGGCACTCGCCGGAAGAAATGAATAGGCTTTATAAGATGACTCGTAGAAAAGGTCAAAAGGTAGAGTACCATATGCTTGAAGGAAGAGAGCACGAATTTCTTAACAAAGCAACCGCATTCTATTGGACCCAGCTAGCAATTACATCAAATAGGGTGGTTGGCGCCGAACTGATGATTCTGGGTAGTCTCTGGAACGCCTGGTTTGATGTGGTTAGACGGGGCATAGAAGAACAGATAGAACTAGACGAATTCTTCGCTGCTCCAGTAGCCGTTCATAACAGCGATGCAAGAACTATCCCGCAAATCCTGCAAGCACACATAGATCTCTGTAAACAAGTCCGAAAGGCACTAGAAGACAGGCCGGCTGGAACAAAGATTGATGCAGCCCGCCGAGATCCTAGATTCTCAAATTGCATCCGCTGCTTGAAGGGCTAGTTGTGATATTTGACGAAAACAAATCTGTCCGCTGCAGATATGAAAAGCACGTTGATGGATTCCGTCACTATGACGATGTCGCTCGGGACGAAAACATCCTGCTACTACGGACCGGACAAGAAGGTCAGCTCAGCACACCAATCAACTTTGACTCTTTAAAGAGCGATGCATTACCTCTCGGTAGGAATGAGGAGTTGGGAACAATCGACGCAATACGAGTTCCTCTCCAAGTAGGTGTCAGATTTGTCGCTAACCTCTTCCTTTGTGAAGAAGTTTCTTTTCCAGAACCGACATCAGAAAGCCTTCGCGGATTAAAGGGACCTGATCACCCATCGATGATATCCGAAAGAGAAGGGTTTAGGTGGGGAGAAGAGAAATGGGCTCGTGCGCAAGAAGAGGGCAAAATCGCGTACCATTCTCAACAACGGCAGTCGTGAGAGAGGCATTATGGCTCGACCCACTACCTCCCGAAAACCAGGCTCTATATTTCTTCAGGCTCGGCTGGATCTGAATCATATGAGTATCGTGGTCAATAATATGACTTTCCGGCGCTCTTGATGTTCATCCGCAAATCATGAGCAGAAGTGTCACGAAAATTGACCCCTGGAAGGGGGTTTCACGTGCTCCGAATTGAGATTCTGTAAGCTCCTCATGTACATAAATACGAGGCTGAATCTTACACTTGGATGGAATAGGTAGTAGACCTCTACGGCGTTACGAACTCGGGATTCGGGAATCAATTACCGCATGTGACTACTCGACTTGTTTGTGTGAGAGTCAGATGCAAAGGTTGGATGGAACTGAGACTAGGCATGTTATCATAAGACTAGTGGGCACATAACCTGGCAAGACTCAAAGATACACCGGTTTGCAGAGTGAAAGTCTCATGGAACCACTGCATTGTTCTCCGTGTTGTAAGACAATAAGATGACTACTTTGGAAAAGCGGTTCTATCTCAACGTCACTCGTATCATATGCCAAGGAAAACAGCAGATAAACGAACGATGGGAATCCCATTTCTGCACCATCCCAAAGCCTTCTTCGTTGCCAAGCTGTCTCGGGAAGTGGAGCGGAAGTCGGATCGCGAATCTGTGGCTGCACTATTGCTTTTCCACGTTCAAACAAGCTTTCATTGGAAATGAGAGACTGCGTAAGATCCACAAATAGGACAGGACGGGAGAGCGGACAGTTTCCGCCATTGACGAAAGTGTGATATCAACCCGCCCGTCTTGCAGAAAGTGGAACCGGGATAAACGCCTGGAGATTGTGAAGGCAAGATGGTTCCAGAGAGTTCCACTTCGGGCGCGGATCTCAAGACTTGACTAAGTGACTTACGTGGGAGAATGATATTTTTGGGTGACGGCTCCGGAGTACGAGCTGGTGCATACATACACCGTGTACGGATGGAGAGCTGAGGAGGTTTTGGCCGCCGGATGGGTGTTGCCGAGCCCAGAAGACCCAAGACACATCACGATCCCAGCAGAGCGGAAGAGGTGCCAGGGGGTTCGCCATGTCAGTCATGGGCGTTTTTCATGCTGCGGAGTTTTGTCATGCCAAGGATTTTGTTGGGATTTCTCGACTGCTAGGGAGAAGCCTGCAATCGATTACAGTAGTCTGTATCACCAACATCCCTTGACTAGGGCGAGAGAGGATAGCTTCAAAAGTGGTTGTTGTGATGGGGAGATGTTGGATGGAGCCTTGGAAAAGGGCGGAAAAGAAAGGGGTGTGGTGGGGATCATGTGACGCTCGCAAACCGCGCAAACAGTCCAGGCGTGGCCACTTTCCAAATTTGCTCCTTTCCTTTCCTTCCTCCTCCCCATTCCTCCAGCAGCAGCGAAATAGCTCATCGCCCTTCATAACCAACAACGGGCCATCCTTCACGGCATCATTCTACCCGCAGCGCATCCTCAAGTCACAAGTAGGGAGGATCGTCCCAATCATTTCCACCTCGGTTTGGGATGTCTAAGCCACCAGCTCTTGGACATTATTTTGCTCGCGACCACCTGGATCCAGTCCACCACCCGGCCTAGTCGTTCCCCATCTCCGCAGCGCCAACCGTCAGGGTCAGCGCAAGACAACATGAATGGCTGCAGGAGCTTCGTCCGATTGCTTTTTATTGGCTTTAGTGGCTTCGGAGAATAAAAGCTTGGCCAGGGTCGAGAGGTTCCCTTTTCTCGACCAAGATCAGGCCTCCTTCTCGTTCAAGGGGCCGGTGGCTTGCATAAACAATATTCACTTGGCCCTTTATGAAAGCCGGATTGACGACTCGTCGAGCGAGAGGGTGCAGCGCGGGAAATGCAGCAAGGACTGATACGAGCGTGGCACCTCCCTTACAAATTTCGCGCGTTGATTTCTATTCTTGTTGCGACAATGAGCTGACGCTTGCTTTGTTGTCTGTTGTCTGTTGCAATCGCTTCTGCTGGCCGTTCATATCGCTAAGCGTTTTAATGTAAGACCCTGAGCCCGGAGGAGATTAGAGTGGCGTGACTCCACCCAGCAGCCTTCCGCTGAAATGGCGTCGCTGACAGTTCGGATAGGGACACTATTGACAGCACAACACGACGCCTGAGCCGGGATTCCGCTCGTCTTCCCATTGCCAAAGGCTTGTTTCTATTTCGCATGGAGGATTCGGCGTCATGGCGCACGATATCTTGATTTCGCTCGAAATCGCAGCCTTAAATTCATCTGGAAGCTGGTCCATGCTGCACATCAACACCCTCAACATGATCCTAAATTAATCATGAGGGTGGTGGACCCTGAATTCGGAGTTGGAGTTGCGAGGGTTCGACCTCGCTGAAAAGTGGGGAGCAGAAAAGCCTGCAGAACTTCGCAGGACCAGGACCAGGACCAGGACTGGATTGAGGCCCCGAATTGGCCCTACCCTCGTATTTCGTCTATGCGCTTGGCGCTATCGACTCTGCTGGGCCGTTTGAAGCTTAGAGGCTCGATAAGATTGTTCAAGCCAGCCGAACGAGGACGCGTCAACTCTGGCTCGACCCCTTACGGGCCGCCTAGATCTTGAACGTGTTCAGCCGCAATGGGTCCCGCCTCTCCGTGATTGGGAATTTGGCATGAAGGACGGGGCTCTCATTTGTGCCCACGTTCTTTAAAAAGAGTTGCGCCCTCCCTGGTGGTACCTGCCGATCCTTCGATTTTCGATCACTCGTTCTCTGTGCTTTCACAGGTCACTCTCGTTTTTTGGAGGATTTTTTGTCGACCTAATACGCAGTTCCATCTGCTACCATCGACAATGGCCCCAAAATCTGCCTTTAGGGCAATTGCTCTCGTTTCTACGCTCGCTACTGCTGGTGCTTTGAGCATCGACAAAAGAGCCGGTGTCGTTCCGTCAACACTTCCTGGGACCTGGACCTCGGAAGGATGTTACGTGTAGGTTTTCTGTGGTGTGGAGGAACGAAGAAATAACGGATTTTAGGGACGTCTCAGGTCGTACCCTTACTGGCCAATCGACAACTGGCGCCACCATGACAGTCGAATATTGTATTAATTTCTGTAGCAATCTCGGGTACACGTACGCTGGGACAGAATATTCAGATGAATGCTGTGAGTATCGATGCATTCAGTATTTGAGCATCACTAACTGGAGTAGACTGCGGAACCGGCTTAGCCGCAGGATCTGGATCAGCTCCGACCGCTGACTGCAGTATGACGTGTGCAGGCAATACAACTGAGGCATGTGGTGGACCAAGTAGACTGAACCTTTTCTGGAGCGGTACAACTGGACCCCAGACAAATCCAGGCTATGGGAATTGGACGTTTTCAGGTTGTTATGCGTGAGTGCCATGCGGTGAATTTGCATACGGAGCTATTTGTCACTAACACAACATTAGCGAAGGTACAACTGGCAGAGCGTTGACCTACGGTGCTGCCACAACTGGCGGATCTAATGCATTGACCGTTGATCTCTGTTTGAGCTCGTGCAAGAATGCTGGTTACGCTTTGGCTGGCGTTGAATACTCCGGAGAATGCTGTAAGACTCAGCACCACGTTTTAACTGAAATTTTAAACTCATCGGGATATAGTTTGTGACAACAGCATTCAAAATGGCGGTCAGCTTGCTCCTGACGGACTAGCTGGATGCAACATGCTGTGCAACGGCAACCTCTCCGAATATTGCGGCGGTGGAAACCGGTTGAACGTGTACGACTATAACAAACTTGTTAGCCTTCCACCTTATACAACGGTCTCATCAACAACAACCAGTTCTTCGACAAAGGCTACGTCAACAAGTTCATCTGTCGCTACCACAAGTTCGTCTTCGAAATCGACAAGTTCAAGCTCCAGTTCATCCAGCTCAAGTTCGTCGACTACCCATGGACCAGCCTCGACTTCAGTTGCGACAACCTCATCTAGCACCTCATCCTCAGCCTCGACAGCTCCTACTTTGGGCAATAAAGCTGTTGTTGGATCTTATACATTTGTCGGATGCCAAACTGAAGCCACCGGCCAGCGTGCTCTTACCGCTAATGCATTCTACGATTATAATACAATGACCATTGAGGAGTGCGCAAGTGTATGCGCGACAGATGGGCCCAATTACAGCTATTTCGGAGTTGAATACGGTGGGGAGTGTAAGCACATGATTGGACAAGGATGTAATACGAGAGCGCTGACCCGATGATAGGCTACTGCGGCAATACCCTGAACCCAGGATCAGTTCCAGCCCCTGCAAGTGACTGCAGCTTTATCTGTCCCGGATCACAATACGAGTACTGTGGAGCGGGCAACCGTTTGACTCTTTATAAATTGACATCGCTTGTCAGCTCCAGCAGTTCGTCGGTCATTTCCTCCACGACGAGCTCCAGCCAGTCATCGACCGCTGGAATCTCCACCAGCTCCAGCTCGAGCATCAGCTCCAGCTCATCTCACTCAGCTACTTCAAGTACCTCAAGTAGCTCGACCCACCCCACCACTTCAGGTACTTCCAGTTCCTCGTCATCTTCAACAGTCGTTACCTCATCGTCGTCTTCCTCTCAGGTCTCCTCCACTAGCACCATGACTTCGGCAAGTGCAAGCCCAACCTTGGGTATTACACCAACTGTCGGTGCCTATTCGTTCCAAGGATGTTACACCGAAGCCACGAACGGTCGTGCATTGACCGGAAATTCCTTCTTTGACTACCCAGCTATGACCCTTGAAGAATGTGCCAATGATTGCAAAGGTTTCACCTACTTTGGTGTGGAATACGGTGGAGAATGTGAGTATCAAACACTCTTGTGAAGATCATAAATAATAATTTGATTTAGGTTATTGCGGCAACTCTCTCGCAGCCGGCTCGGTTTATGCTCCAACTCAAACAGATTGTAGCTTTGTTTGCCCAGGCAATCAATTTGAGTACTGTGGTGCTGGTAACCGTCTTCAATTGTATATGCTTGGCACTTCCACCCTTAGCACTTCCGCAACTGGCACTGGAACGTCTACAAGCGCAACATCAGTCAAGAGTGGAACGTCCACTGGTTCATCTACTTCGTCAGGTTCCAAGACGTCAACTTCCACAGCACCCTCAAGTACCTCAACTGGCTGGACCCTTCAAGGCTGCTACGTTGATGGTATTAATGGTCGCATCTTGAACCATCAACAACCAGACAGTCAGACCCTCACTCAAGAGTCATGTATCGCCGCTTGTCAAGCTGCTGGATACACCATTGCAGGAATGGAATATTCAGTTCAATGCTTCTGTGACAATGACCTCTACAATGGAGCCGCCCTCGCAGCCAACCAGAACGACTGCAACGATGCTTGTTCCGGAAATGCAAACGAGATGTGTGGTGGTGGTAACCGCATGACCTTGTTCTCCATCGGCACACCAAATGTTTACCAACCTCCATCCATCCAAACAACTGGCTTGCCAGCTAACTGGGTTTATCAAGGATGTCTTCAGTAAGTCCGATATCATAATTTTCAGGGTTTATCTAATTGGATTAGGGACAACATTGCATCCAATGAGGATCCTAATGAGATCATTCCAACATTCCCTTACATGGTATGGAATAATGCCAGCAATGATCCAGTGGCTTGTATTACCCAATGCCAGATCTTCGGATTCAATGCCGCTGGTTTGGAATATGGATCTGAGTGCTGTAAGTCTATGTTCTCAATTCTCGTACGTACACTAATAAATGTCAAGTCTGTGGTGACGTGGCGAATATCCAAACTGCTTCATGGCCTGGAACTTCAACGGATCCGACTGCTACTCAATTTTATACTCGCAGTGCTATTCCCAAGATCGTACCTGATTCACAGTGTAACTCTGTCTGCTCTGGTAATGGTCAAGCTCTTTGCGGCTCTGGAAACCTGATGACCTATTATGCCTGGGAAGGCCCCGAACCCCTCTATACCTTTGGCTTCCCTACCGGCAACGATACTGGCTTGTATTCACTACTAATTGGTGGTGTCGTTGTCCCACTTATGACTGGAGTTGCCGTTAATGGTAAAGTCACGTTTACTGAAAAGTATGGTACTGGTGAACCTAATGGAACCGGTGCCTATGAACTTGATTTGTCCGAAATTGACAATTTCAACGCTGCTTGGAGAACCATGACCGGTATGGAGACCGACGTGTTCTGCTCTGCTGGTCTTACACTTCCGGATAAAGCTGGACGTCAAATTACTGTTGGTGGTTGGGCAGGTCAATCCAACTTCGGAGTCAGAACTTACTGGCCCGATGGAACAGCAGGTAAGCAATATCCATTCAGATTTTTGGGATCTCATTCTAATCACCTCACAGGTACTAAAGGTACAAATGAATGGCAAGAGGATCCAGGTGTTGTGTCTCTCCAAGTTCCTCGTTGGTACCCATCCGCAATGATTATGGCCAACGGATCTATCATGATCATCGGTGGAGAAATCGGTGACAATGACGTTGAACAGCCTAACTTGGAACTTCTCCCTCCAACCGGAGTTCCCGACCCAACGACTGCTAACGGTTGGTCCAACACCACCAAATACCTCGACTTCTTGGATAGAACTCAACCGTTCAATCTCTATCCATTCGTTGCGGTCTGCAAATCAGGTATCTTTATCGCCTATTACAATGAGGCTCGCATTCTCGATGAGGTTACCTTTAACACTAAGAAGGTTCTTCCTAACATGCCCGCCGCTGTCAACGATCCTACAGGTGGTCGTACGTATCAACTCGAAGGTGCCATGTCATTGCTTCCTCAATATCCTCCATACAGCGCAAGTCTTGGCGTTCTTATCTGTGGTGGTTCTACCCAAGGTGGTGGATATGCTATCGACAACTGTATCTCCACGACCCCAGAAGACACTAATCCTCAGTGGACCATTGAGCGTATGCCATCTCGTCGCGTCATGCCTTGCATGGCTGGTCTTCCAGATGGAACGTACCTAATTGTCAACGGTGGTCAACACGGTGTTGCCGGCTTCGGTCTAGGTGGTGACCCCAATTACAATGCCATTCTTTACGACCCTACTAAACCAGTGAACGCACGCATGTCTATCATGGCGAACACTACCGTTGCCCGTCTCTACCACTCTGAAGCCATCCTCCTTTTGGATGGCCGAGTTATGATCTCCGGTTCTGACCCTACCGGTGACTACAACAACCCTACCGGCGAATGGCCCGAAGAATATCGTGTCGAGGTTTTCACTCCTCCGTATATCTTGAAGCGTGGCGCACGTCCAACCTATACTATCACGAACACCGACTGGGATTATGGAGAGATTGTCACCATCACCATCAATTCAGGAACTTGTAACTTTGTTTCCATGCTTGGCTCCGTTGTCTCTACCCATGGTAATGCTATGGGTCAGCGCACCATCTTCCCTGCAGTCTCATGTGGTGGCGGCAGTTGTCAGATCACTGCTCCTCCAGATGCTCATGCTGCTCCTCCTGGATGGTACATGATCTTCTGCTTGGCCGGTGCCACAACTTCCGGCTCTGTACCATCAGTTGGACAATTTATTCGTATCGGCAAGGACCCCGGAAATGTGGGTAACTGGCCTGCCAATGTTGCTGCATTTACGCCTCTCCCAGGAGTCTAATTGCACATATTTTCTAATGACGCCAATGTTTACTTCTCTTCTGAGCGAGTCGTCGATTTATTCTTCATTTTGGGTAGCAGGCATATAGGAGTTGAACTTGTAGCGATTTGAATCTCACCTGGGCTGGGTTGGGAAGGATATTTGGTTGCGGAAACAAAAGGAGAGAAGGATGCCTGGGAGAAAAGATCTAAGTGGTGAATAGATGGACTCAATCCTTACTATCTGGCGACGGCATGGGTGACATAATGTAATGGGAGAAGCTGAGACAAGTCGATATCTGACTCACATGATACCTTATCAATCAATAAAAACTTTCACTTCTCTACAACTCGTTGTCTCTATCAGTCCCAGCCTTTCTTCGCTGCTCATGAGCTTCTCGTGATAAATGTACGCCGATTCTCCACTGACTCGATTTGTCACCGTTCATATATTCTCATGGAATTAGTTCGTACCATTTTACCTCTTTCTCCTCTTCTCCTTTCAGTCTTCTGCAAGAATCAATTTGACATTTCCGCAGTATACTATAAAACTATAATATTTTCTGAGGGTCTTAAACACCTTACTCCCACCATGTACCAGAAACAAGTGTCGTATCTCTCGTCTCATCCGTCTCAGCGGCCGCTCTTCAATCGCCCGTGCCGATATCTCAAGCTCGCATCTCTTGGGGTCTGAGTTGTATTCTCTTGCGCTGGTGGGGTTGAGATTCGCCGTGGTAGCCTCAGCCGACTCCTGACCGCTTTTTGCAGTAAGCCTGGGAGCTCGGCGATGGTGAGATGGCCGAGCGACCTGGGTAGTTAAGTTACGCACTTACGAGTGTAATATCTGCGCCTGTCAGCTCGGCGAAGACTTCTGGAAAGGTCGCCGAGAGCACGGTAGTCAAGTTGGCTTGGCAAGAAATTCAATGCCGTTATTGGCCCGTCAGCATTTTTGCTTGCTTCGCCTGCCCCTGGAGAGCAGGGCAGGCATGTGGTTGCATGGCTGACATCGGAATTAGGCTGCATTGTACAGGTATCTCGTCGTCGTTAACACGATAACGACTGTCAGCCGCATTCTCATGGCTGCGAGTTAGGAGGTTGAGAGGAATTGGAGTCTCCCTGTCACACAGTTCCACAGGACTGATACGGCTTCCGTCATGTCGCACGCGACGGTCACTCTCTCTGAGTGAGCCATTATACATCAAATTTAAGCGTGCACGCTCTGATACCTCTCACTCTAGGTGGCAGCTGGGTCAGAGAATTACCCACCACCATGATTCTAGAGGAGATCATGAAGCGGGTGAACCGTGGGTTGGGACCAGGGGAGGAACTCCAGCCGTGGGAAACGTTTGACATGATCGGTGGAACCAGCACGGCGGGTATGTAGCACGTACACCAGGGATCTCGTGGTCAGCTCAGTGATAACGTTTGAATAATTGGATAGTGCTTAAGTAATTCAACGCTGTGAATCGTTCTTTAGGAGATAGAATACAAAACTTCTGTCCAGACTCGATTTCTGAAGTCTTTGTACCTGCTGACTTAGATGAACCAGATACGTCGATGGATCCACTTTCTATTGCACGAAATGGATCCAGGTCAACACGACTACATGTAAGGAAACCTCGTAGGAATAATAGCCTTTTGAATCTAATAAACGTCGCTTAATTCTCGCGACTGCCACCACACAACGCGTCCTAAAAATCCTTTTTACCTAAAAAAGAAGGGGAAAAAAAGACTCCAATATGGGATTAGAAGAAAAAAGAAGAAGAAGAAAGGACTCCAACATGGAATCAGAAGAAAAAAGAATAAAAAAAAATGGGGAGGGGAGTTGAACCCCTCCGAGTGTTAGAGCCCCAATTGGGGCACCTACGGTTGTAAATGCCCCGGGGCCCCGTAAAGATCCCCTGGACCATGTTTGGCCAAGTGGCTAATTGGATCGATGGCTGAGATTCCGCTAAATAAATCTATGTACACCGCAAGTGAAAGATTGGAAAGCTCTTAACATTGCTTGCACGCGATAGAAGCGAAGGCTTGCTCGCAGTCGAAGACCAGACTATTTACAGCCAGCTTATTCTAAACTCTATCTTTGTCTAAATCGACATCTTTACACAGTTATGCGTAAGTGAAGTCTTTAGTGCTGGCGCGTTTTATATCGTCTACATCAACTTTAATTCGCACTTCTCCTCCAATTGACACCAACGGCTGGCTCTGCGTAGCAACATAAAGCCGACCATCAATCAAGACAAAGAAGTAGCATTGCGCAGCCGAATACTGGTGAGAGAACCCCAATCTATTGAGCTTGTGGAGTGTATCTCAGCTCATCTGACTGTTTCTAATCATGTCAGATATTACCGCTCGTCTCCGGGCCGTTGGCTCCACAGTCTCGAAGATCATCGAAGCCTCTGGGGTTGCGAGCGCTTCAATCGGGATGTTGCACTACAATGAAGTAATCCACACCGCTGGATTTGGATTCTACGATATTGCTGCGCAGAAGACGCCCGACGAGAACACACAATACCAAATAGCATCCCTCTCCAAGGTTTTCACAAGAGCGGCTGCCAGTCAACTTGTGTTCGATAAAAATGCTACCTCTTAGCCAGATCGGAAGGAACGCCATGTTCATCCCAAAGACGCCTGTCGTTGGAAAAGGCTCCAAGAAGCCAAAGCTGGGCGTCATAATGGAAGCCTGGTCGGATGTTCTCTTCCGTCCACATTTTACCCGATAGAGAAACAGCAATTGTTGTGCTCACCAATTCCCTAGCCAACAGTGACTGTGCTGATTGGATTGGGCAATTTCTTCTGGAGACTGTGTTGGACACGACGGATCCTAATGACTATCTCCAACTGGCCAAAGAGAGTGCCGATAGCTACCGAGAAATGTGGACATCCCTGAAGACTGAAATAGACTAGGGCCGGGCTCTAAATACCATGTCTCGGCCTCTTCGAGAATTTGCTGGCAGCTATTACAACAGAATCCAGAACTGGCATATTCTCGTCGAGCTCGGAGACGAGAACACTCTCACCTTCAAGTTCTAGGGTATTGCAGCACAGACTTACCGACTCCGACATCACAGCAACAACACCTTCGCATGGCTCCTAACTGCGAACAAGTCCATATCCAGAGGCCGGTGGCCAGATCTCTATGACTCACATGCATGACTCTTCACAGAGCTTCCTTAACTATAGTCGAGATCGATAAGAATCTTCCGCCACATGTTCGAGAGGAACTCGAGGAACTTGCGAGATCCTCGCTCATAAGTGACGCACTTCTCGAAGCATTGTCTGGTAGGTTGGATGGAACGATGCTGCTCTAGAGATACACAAATTCGGAATCTCTTCGATATCGGAGAGGCCCATTAACTTATGAAATAGACAACATTACAGTCATTCCGAGTTGCTTTGAGATTGTGCAAGTGCCTCGTGTGTAGTTCTTCGTAGCAAAATGAGGATTGTGAAGACAAGAGTACGTGAGAATAATAAAAACTGCAACTCTCCGTGATGACGAGCCGTCCTGCAAGCTCATGATACAAACTGCTTCTGTTCTGGGAGGGTGCTACGAGTTCTCTCATTGCTTTCCTTAGATAAGAGCCTACGATCCGCAGAACTTTACACCCACTCAACCACTTGCCAAGTTACAAGATAGAAGGAACCATGACGAGTGCGAACCTACCTCGAGACAATACAGCTACAATCGGCTATTCCAAGTAACGCAAAACCAGAGAACTCACAACCTTGTGTTTTGACACGGCCCTCGAAGTCATTCACGATGTAAGAGGCACAGAAGACCAATTCTCCTAGATAGAAAAGGGTTCGCTTTCTGTAGCTATACAGCACAAATTAAAAACTTCTCCGATGAGCAACAAATTCAGAGCGTCTGTAAATCTTATCAAACGATCGATGTCTCTCAGTGTTAATCATGTGGCGTATAACCTTGTGCTAGCTTTTGGTGGCTCACGCCGAGACGTTGCGTATGTGGTCCCGAAGTGGGCTTTCAGCGTCAAGTCACGACATGTCTCAGGAGTGGGGAGAAACGACTTCGGCGACCCAAGCATCTGAATGGATAAAACTTAACGGACTTATTGTTTGTTATTCTTTTTCGAAAAAAGATTATACTAAGTAACTAACCGATCTATCTAATCTCATCTAAATTCATCTCACTAAAGTGGTATCGCCAACTAAGCCTGACACAGGAAGTTTTCTCGCCATCGTCCCTCATTTCAACATAGAAGATACCATCTACCATGCCGCCATTCTTCCCTCCCCAAACCGTCGTCCTCATAACCGCCTCCTCCAACGGTCTCGGCGCCGCGACCGCCCGCGCATTCGCACAACATGGCGCCCGTGTGGTGATAAACTATCACACCAACGCCTCTGCAGCAGAGACCCTTCTCACGGAACTAACCACCCTCTCCCCTTCATCCTCCACTGTCACCCATTCTTCCCAACCACCCCGCCACATGGCCCTCCGCGCCGACGTCTCTCTCAAACCTGAGATCCGCTCCCTGGTCTCGGAAACCATTTCCCGGATGGGCAGGTTGGATATCGTGGTTTCGAACCATGGGTGGACGAGAGTGAGGGATTTTTATGACCTTGATCAGAATCTGGAGGAGGATGATTGGGATCGCTGTTGGTTGATGAATGTTAAGAGTCATCTGTGGTTGTTTCATGAGGTGAAGAGGTTTTTGGAGGGGAAGGATGGAGAGGAGGGAGAGGGGATTGGTGGGGCGTTTATCTCAACTGCGAGTCTGGCAGGTGTGGTACCTAGTGGGAGTTCAATCGTGAGCTTATTTACCTGCTTTTTCTTTCTTGGTTTCCACCTTTTGAGTTTCCGTGCAAAAGAAAAACTAATACATACCTTCACAGGCATACTCCGTAACCAAAGCAGCCCAAATTCACCTCATAAAATCCCTCGCCATGATCTCGAGTTCGATACGCGTCAATTCTGTTTCCCCAGGTATATTGCTCACTGTAAGTCTCTTTCTCACTCCCTAATTATCGTAACTGACATCTTTCCTCAGGATTGGGGCCGCCAATTCCCACAAGAGAAATTGGATAAAGCAAAGGGAAAAAGTCCGTTGAAGAGATTGGCGCTGATTGAAGTGAGTACCTGGCACCTGATCTTCTTTCTTGTACTTCGGATTTGAGAAGGAAGGAGGTTTGATATTGTGGTTTGTGAATTAGATAGCCGCATGAAGATATCCTGAGCTGAGGATTAATTGGCGAACTGAAGTGGGAGCGAAATAAAGATTGGGACTGGTTGTAAAACTGAAGCAAGGAGGCTAATATCATTCTGAAAACAGGATGTCGCAGAGCAGATTGTCTGTCTCGCTAAATCGCAGAGTGTCACAGGAACAAATACAGTCATTGACGCGGGGTGGAGTTTGGGTTAGGTGTCACACAGTAGAAAGGCAATTAGAATTTTAATAGTGCTTCAGGTAGCCTAGGAGACATTTGAGAGAGTCTCGTCCCCGACGACAAAACTGAGGACAAGCTGCTGTCTAGATTAAACGCAGAAGCCTTCTGTCAACGTTCTGAAATAAATCTCTAAACTTACGAGCAGACTCCCTACCAATGGACCAATCCGTGTATGCCAAACCGATTCGCTTGTATGTGTTGTGCTGACCATCAACTGGCTCAATAGCAAGAACTACAACTTCTCCTGTTAAGTCCATGCGGAGATGGAGTACCAACACCTCAAACTCAGATTCCGCAACTTTACTAGCATCGTCTGGACAGTATTTTGCCAGGACTGAGGGCCGTGAATCGTTCGTTAGGAGATGAAATGTAAAACTTCTGTCCGTACTTGATTTCGGAAGTCTTTGTACCCGCTGATTCAGTAACGAACCGGATACGTCAATGTATCCACTTTCCACCGCACCAAATGGATCGGGGCTAGCCAGCTTAATCTCAGCGTGAACTATTTCTAAGCAATAGACTATATATGCACTTCGGTTGAAAAACCATACGCTACACTTGGCAGCGGTCCACGACCAAGATGGAGCAATATAAGTAGGTGTCGAGATCAATGATGAGACTTTCACAGCATCGAAATCGGGAATGTACCATCCTAGCATTTTAGCCATATTTTCTCGCCAAATGCCTGCCAAATATTGGCCACTGGTCACTCGCTGAAACTCCGATGCAAGACCGGAAAGCGCTGGGAGTTTATCAGTCATATTTGTGAGACTCAGTGTAGAATAACTTTCGGCAAGGGTTATCCAGTATTCGAAATACTTTGAATTAGTTCCCAGCTGTTCAATGCTCAGTTTAGCAACCATACCAATGCTGTCAGCATTCCAAATTATTGGATAGTGACAATTTTCAAAACGAACGTTTGTAAAACACTCGAGGTACATTCTCTCTGTGCCAAAGTAGAGGACTCGACTTGAGAGTAATCTTTCTTGCAATACCCACGCCCTCTCGGACAATGGCGAGTTCGGTTCTGGCATAAAGTTCCGAGGATTTTCATTGATACCACTGTGCGATAGGATGATTTCCCGTGAAATTTTGTTATCTGGGAGCTTCAAAGTTACTTGGAGAGCAGCTCTCCGACCGTGTAGAAACCCGGAATCGCAATCAGACGCTGCTGGTCCAGCTAATGTCACGAATGAATCTTTATATATCTGTCTCATTCTTGTGCATTGCTCTTCCCAATCGCGCTTGGAGTCTTGTATAATGCACAGAGAATCTATCCAAAGGTACTGTATACCAAGTGATCGTGTGACAGTGACAGCATCTTGGAAAGTTTTTGGTAGACCCGTGAATGCAATTTCTTTCTGAAAGTCATTATAGGTTGTTTGCGTAAGTTTGAGCGGCTGTGATTTGCCCCAGCAATGGCTCAGAGTTGCGTAGCAGCCGAAGGTTGTGGAATCGACTAGAAGACGCAAGTCAGAATTATCTCCAGAGATCTTCAAATCGAGAATTCGAGATGGTAGTCGATAGTTTAACGCCTTGGGGCAGATTTTGTGACCCTCGACACAATCATTAAGCCAACGCTTGGCCAATGGAATATCCGCCGTAGCTGCAACATTTCTTCCAATGATAACCCATTCCTCTAGAGCAATGCTACCTTTGTAAAGTTAATTTAGAGTTCAATGCTCGGATTGAGGCATTAAATACCAGACAGAGACAGTGTATCCACAAAGGGATTTACGCCGTCTACAACAGTTTCGTATTCTCCAGGAAATTGTCGTAAGTATAGAAGCCCTTTGAGACCTCGAGAATGTGGCGCAAAATTGCTGTCAATATTGGTTGAATAAACAAAGTGGATGAAGAACGAGCTGCGTCCTGCCTCCTCATCCGGCTGTTCCTCTTGAGGGTCAAGGAGTTTACCATCTTTACTCTCCGGCTTCTCATCTAATTCTTGCTGGTAATGTTCGGCTTCCTCAACTGAGAAAGAATGGTGATGCGCGTAGTATTCGAGAACTACTCTCCTAAACAATGCGCAGACTTGGCACCTATTCTGAGCTGACTGATCCAGTTCCGCGTACGTAGAATGATGCATGAGCCTACCGTAAAAGTGTGGAGTTTTAATATGTTGTGCCAGATATCCGCAGCTGTTGCAAATCATTCTACCTGCACCGAAAACGGCGTGAGCTCAAACGTGAGCTCAAATTCCACTTGATTTAGATGCGTGATGATAGGTAGAACTGTTTCCAAAACGAGTTTGAACTAATGAAAGAATACTAATTAGCCCAAGTTTTACAAGTCTGCTCTTTTCGAGAGGAGCGACGTAGCCTCGTGCGGGGTTTGTACAGCTGTAAGGCAGCATTGCAGATTGAAGTCTTGATAATCCAATCAGGATATCGAATGATATCGAACGAATCAGCGACAAAAACAAGTTGAGCTGGAAGGAGGTCAGGCTTTCAAGAAAGAAATGCAAAAAAAAGATCTTCTAGGTTGGCGGAATTTCAGTTGAGGATAGTAGCCTCTTTTGCTTGGCAGGCTCAGAGCACTTGCCTCGTAACTATCTAGGTAAATACACCATAAACAGACTCGCACGTGACGCTCTGCAAACGTCACGTGTATAGGTAGAACTAGGTACTCGTAAGGTACATTGGAAATTTTATACTCCTACAGCGAAGTATTATATAATTTTACGCCGCTGCTCACATCTCAGCGACTGCTCATAATCCCCGCCGCCTTCCCTAGATCCCTCATCAATTGCGCCAAATTCTCCGCCAGCGGAGAGAGCAGTGGAGAATCACCACTACTCCTGCGATTCAACACTTTGATAATAACCTCCATAACCTTCCTCGGTTGATCGAGTCTCGCAAACTGAGGGATCTGTCCATTGCCACTAGGCACGTCATGAACAACAGGGATTCCGCGATTGATAGCGATGAATCGTCGGGATTCGGGTGTTTCATTTTCATCTAGCCAGATGAGATCACTATCCGCGGCCGTCTCGAGGGAGCTGCGGGAATAATTGTTGCTATTGTGACGTTTGGATCGGCTCGTTCCGATAGATATCATCCCGTAGACCCAGAATGCTAGACTTGCGTGATAAAGTGCTATGGCACAGAAACTCTTCAGGTGAGAAGGATGGCAGGAGATGGCTGCACGGACGATCTGACCTGCGTGCCACATGGCTTGGCGCGCCTTCCGGCTTTCCTTCCAGGTTGTTAAGATAGGGTAGACTTTTTGTGCTTCTTCACTGCCTTCCATCCCCGCGAAGACTTGCAGTTCTTCGAAGGAGACGTGCAAGTTCATCATGCAGAGTTCTTGAAACATGATGGTCTCGGCAGGCATCACTCCATCCCATTCCGAGATCGACATGTGGTAGTGGTCGAGGAGTTGGCAGAGTTCTTGATGCCAGGAGGTCAGGACACCGTTCCAGTGCCGTTGGTCCGTTTGCACCTTTGATGCGTGTGATAGTTGCAAATATTCGGCTATCATGCCCCAAATTGCGTGAAGGATGATAGAGGTAGACATTACAAAGTCGGTGGTGTGCTGCACTTTCATAAGAGGTTGCGTGTCGTGGATGCAGAGGAGGAGGGATGGGAGGCGAGTGTTGGAGTCAGGGAAATCGTTTAGGTAGGCTTCGCGCCATGACTGCGGATCTTTGGCTATCCAGAGCATTCGAGAGCAAGGAAGTTCGAGAGATACTTCAGCATAGGATATGAGTGGACGGACTAGAAATGCTACTGAAGTTTGAGACTCGTGGATGAGTGTATGGAAAGCTAGCCTGGATCTCATATCAGCTAACAGATCTCGTTTTATAAGAAATGATCTCGAACCTTTTAAATGATTCATACTCAATCCATTGTTGCCATTTGGCTTCTAGAATCTCGTCTGTATCTTCTGGATGAGGAGGTGGAGGTGTTGATCTTCCTCGTCGATAGTGACCCGCTCGCCTCAGCATCTATTTGGATCTTATCAGATTCAGAAAAACCTCCGGAAGGTAAATTCTTACCGTTATCAAAGGTTGTCCATGGCTTTCACCGATTTCCATCTTTCGTTTGTTGCCACTCCATACCATAATACTAAGCGAAAGGGAATACGCTTGAACGAGTTGTAAGTTTCGAGTCAGACGGTTATCACTCTCCCACTAAACTGATCAGCTGGAATGAGATGAACTGAAATTCTACTCACTGCTTTTGGTATTGCTAAACGCGCCCCCTCTTGAATAGAATATCCTAATTTCCTCACTGTTGGAATGGATGATGCAACCGCCCCAGCTGCGATGATGATGGCATTCAACTCGGGTCTCATGTTACTCGGCTTAAATGAAGGGAAATGTATCCATGAGTCTGTCGATGTCGCCTGAGTTTTGAAATAAAGATGCATCAAGCTGCTAAGCACTTGTGTTGATGGAAAGGACGCGACGACCCTTGAAATGCTTTTTGGGTCACATACACCTAGTAGCATTGCCAAAATTTGGTCGCGTGAATTATATTCTAAACGATGCTCTGGTGATTCTACTAAGAGACTCAAGTCGAGTTGTGCAGCGTCTTTCTGTGAGAGCAGGAGATTGGCCTGGGCATCGTATGCGTTATCACGAAGTGCTGGTGCCCATCTGAATAAAGAGTTCTGAAAAGCTTCGGCACCAAGGTTCAACCCATTGAGGATATCAGGAGTTTGTTGTCCCCTGGTTAATGGTTGATCGCTATCAAGTGCTAGTTGAGGATTTGGTAAAGGCGCTTGAGAGTTGAAAGTTGCGATCCAGTCAAAATCCATATCGTTGAAGTCTAGGCTATTGTCAATGCCAAAGTCGAAAACATCTCGTAACCCATAAGCATGCGAGGTAGATATCATTGTCTGGTCTTGAAAATTATTGGTACCGTCTGGTATCATGATGTCCCTGAGGAATCCGGCCAGTGAGGAGTCGTCAAGTCCCAACATGGAGTCCTGTCCGGGAGAACTCTGAACAACATTCATATTATTCTGAACCCCGTCTTCCAAGAATGCTCCGTCTGATGATATAAAGTTTAGTTGAGGATATTGACCATCTGTGAGGTTGTTGGTGTGTTTGGGATCAGAATGGTCTAGATTTCCACTTTGATCCATTGACTGATCTTCCATGACCAAATTTTGCGTCCTCTCATGAGACTCATCATGTAAAGTTCCTGTTGCTTGTGAGTTTGTTCAGATCATAGTGGAGAACGGGACTGCTCACCGATTCCAGGTAACTGGATTGAAGAAGAGGGTGTATTATTACAGTTAACATTATTGGAATTATGTGTTGGTAGTACACAATCAATATCATTCTGAATACAACGTCGACAAGGTTTCTCGTCACCACACTTCAACTTGGCTGACGCACAAGCAACGCAGGCTCTCCCAACTCTGGAAGATGGTTGTGATGAGTCACGTCGTCTTTTCCACCCTTTTTGGCCATCAGTACCATTATGTGATAGACCATGCCGTTTCAAAAGGTCACTGTAGCGATATCTGTTATTTGTTGTGCCGGCTTAAAATCACTCAAACTTACGCTCTTCCAAAACTCTTGCCACATGTAGTGCAGCTAAATGGCTTTTCGCGAGTGTCTGGTTTAATCAGAAAAAGCTACACGAAGAGACACAGAATAGGACAGAGAGTGATATGATTATCGACTGCAGTATAGATGGAAACTCACGTGAACGATAATGACGCGCTAGATGATCCGCACGAGTGTAGCTGCGCTTACAGACATTACACACATAATCGTCTCCCTTGGTGGTGCTAGTGCTACTCGGCATCTCCATCTGGGGGTGCGCGTAGTAGTCCTGGATGGGTAAGGCCATAATCGTATCATTCTGGGCCTGCAACGACTGAGCGAGTGCGGATGTGGGGGAAGTCACATCCATGATAGCTCAATTACTGGAATTGCACCTGAATGGTTGTAGAAATGCCAGTGGGTCCTCAGATTCGTCTCTCGGGGTGGAGGACGTGGTTCCGAAACTGATAATGAAGTGTTGGATTGGAACAACCTGGTAGAGCTTCTCGGAATGTGATGTGCAGGAATGTCGAGAAAGGGGAAGAAGATGTGGGGGAGAAGAGGGAAGGGAGGAAAAGGTGGAGGAGGGGAAGCGAAGTTGGGGAACGCGTGTGCAGAGGCGGGGAGTGGAGCGGAAAAGAGTAAATCCGGTATGTGGAAAAAACCAAGAACCGAACTTTGCCGAATGCCATTGCTTCCATTGTTGATATAGAAACAACTTAGAAATACGCCTTTTAAATAGTTACTAATCAATGATCTTGTATCAGCGGCCTCATTTCCTTATCATCAGCAGCTGCAAGCTCTTTCGTCCAATTACATAAGTTCCGTACCCAACTACTGGCACCACAACCGATAAAGCAATACCCATTCCTAATAATATGCCCTGCTCAAAAAATCCAATTGCTTTCCCTAGAGGTTGGGGTTTTGTATTAAGTGGAATGACAGCCGAAGATCGAAGTTGACGAACCGAAGCGATGGTCGGTTTCTCCATCACGCTAGAAACTTCAAGTGTATCCTCGGGTGGAGCTTCGACAAATTGTGGGCGGGGAACGGAGAACATATCGGTGTTGTAACGGTAGGGGAGACTTGGTGCGTGATCAATTGGTGCTGCAGGACCGACTTTTTCTTGTTAGATTAGTATTATGGTAGAGGAGAGATCGGACTAACCTAGGAGGTGAACTGGGATTTGATTCAAGAAAGACATGTGGCAATTAAGCTGTTGACTTAGAAATTTGCCTGCTTCAACACTTGCAAAGAAGTAGCCGGCGAGGAATGTTTCACTATGAAAACAATCAGTTTGCTTTTTCAAGATCGATATTTGACCTACTCTGTGCCTAGGAATGAAATCGCATCAGTCATACTTGTGTAAGGCATAACCACGAGATATGAGCCTGTGATTTTCTCTGTTACCACTGCAGTACTTCTAAATGATATCAGCATATATCAAATATCCACAGGTTTTGGTATTTCAAACCTGTTTGACACATCAACAACCATAAAGTCCGAAGAACCAAAAGTTGACAATTGCCCCTTTTTCTCAGCCTCTCGAATAGCACTCTGCGTCTTCTGTTTTAAATTGCTCGGACTCCTCCTTGGTCCGCTAGATGAAGCAAATTGTGTGGTGACATATCGCATACACGCTTCTACAAATTCCTTCTTTACAAACTCATTTACGAGAATGAGATCTGGAGCGTACGGTGAACTGCTTTGAAATCTCGACCGGGCAGCAACTGAAGCGCGCGCTGCAGAGTCGATATCTGCAGTTCTATCCACAATAGCAACGACCCTTGCCGTTGAACTTGAGAGTCTGTCTTTGCTAGATCCTTCCGAGATCGCTGAACTTTGCTGGTCTACTAAAGTGCATGACTTGAGCTCTTGTTCCGAGATTTTGTTGTTTGACACGAAGAACGAGTCGTGGTCAAGGAGCTTGGCAAATAATTCTTTCACAGTCGCGTCCACTTCCAGAAGACTATCTTCAACCTGCCACAAATTTTAGTACGCGCATTCCAGAATCAAAGTCGAATTCTTACCTCCAGAATGACACAATTCCCAGCTGCTACAGCAGCAGCAACTGCGGACACGATGGAATAAAATCTCGTATGATTCGTAGGTCGAATCACCATCAAACCAACTCCCACCCTCCTCGTCGTATTATCTTTTCCTTTGGTGACAACATACTCGTTCAATAAATCTGCGTCAAAATCCAAGCCATTGTACAAAGATCTCACAGCCGACATCGTCAACGAGAATTCTGCCTCCACCTCGGTAGTGGTACTCTGGGTATCCTTTGCGATAGCTTCACATATTGATGATGCGCTCGTAGTCAGTCCATTGTAGAGAGATTCAAGTTGTTTCTGTCGATACCGGAGGTTTTTACAGCGGCCGTCTATGACAGTTGCGCGCAGGCGTTGGATACTTAGATCGGTGGATGACATGATCAATAGCTATGACCAAGAGATGATAGTGAGATGGGATGAAGTTGAGCTTGAAGTTGGATATATGAAATCAAGCTCCCTCGGTTTGAAAGATATTGAATTGTGGCGTCGTTGAAACAAGGGTACTAGCTCCCTCGTGGTGGGCAGGATGGGCCGGCATGTGGGGGAGAGGCTGACAGACGGTGTTCTCACACCACCATTGAATCGCACCAGATGTACCAAATCATATCATACCACTTACACTCAGATCTACTCTCATCTCATCCTTTGGATTCTATTATTCTACCTCATCGTCGTCAACCTCACCAAGCTTTCATTCACACCACTACCATCACCAAAATGACGAGCACAACGACCGATAACGCGCTGACATCTCAAGTCCACCAAACCCTCCACGACTACAAGATTCGTCTCACAGGTGACAATACCGCACCTCTCACAAGTCCAAACCATCGGAATGAGCCATCTCACCAAAACCCAGATGACTGGCCACAGAATTATCGTAATGTGCCAAATCACCGGCCGATAAATCGACATTTGGATTGGGCTGAGAGATCAGGGAGTACGAATCCGATTGAAAGGGCGTTTATTTTTACCATGCTTCATGGAGTTTGGTTGAATGCTGTGAGTGATGATTTTGACTGATCGATTTTCTTTGGGTTTGGAGATGGAGATGTGGGCTAATATGACGATATGAAAGTCCATTTCGCAAGCCTGGAGGCATACGGGTGGGAGAATTAATGGGAATATTTTTAGATATAAGATTGGTGGTGAGTGGTGAATGGAGCGTTGGTAAGGTAAAGAGTCGTTGGCTTTGGAATGTGATCTTGATTTTCTCATTCTTCTTGCATTAAAAGGGTATTTGGTTGTATATATTGTGATTTTAAAGACGGATGGATATTTAAAACGTCTTGATACGACATGCCGAGCATTTGCAAACTTAAACTCAATATTGTTGTTGTCCTGAAGCAGCCCAGTTTATAGAATAGTGTCAGAAATTGACTATTATTTGACTCGTCACGATATCTACCTCGCACATCAAGAATTGTTTATGTTCTTTCGCCAAAGTCGAACCTCCGCACACGATGCACACTAACTGCCACCCTAATTCCCCGAATCGCCAGGCCCCAAAAAGCGGAAGGCGTTGGACCCCTCTTCTTGCCCAGCCTCCACTACCCCACCACCAGATCTACGCCCACCATCCCGAGATGTCGCGAAATTTTTCTTAGGCTTGCGTCTGTAAAGCCGTATTAGAACAATTTCTTCTAGATCAAAACAAAAAATAACTTCGTTTTCTCTTTGTCATTGACGTCTCCCAAAATGGCGGAAACAAGCACCATCAGAGACCTGTATGAGAAACATGTGGATACAGAAAACAAACTCATTTTTGAGAAGAATATCTCGGTTCCGCTGGCAAATTCGGATCTGCCCATTCGATGCAATATCTATCGACCGCTTGACAGTGACAGCGTTCGGTATCCGGTTCTTGCCACATATGGACCGTATGGGAAGGACATTCCTTATGCAACGTAAGTCCAATTTCAAATTTCAGTTGGGAAAAATGCAAGCTAACAGTCAAATAGTTTCTTTGCCGGTTCATTTTCAGAATTGAATCCTGAGCACAAAAGTAAATACAGCGCTTGGGAAACACCGGACCCAGTATTCTGGACTTCCCAGGGTTACATTGTGGTTCGAGCCGACGAGCGTGGCTTAGGCCAATCTCCAGGCCTTCTAGATACCATGTCAAAAGGCACCAGTGAGTGTTTCTTCGATTTGATCGAATGGGCAGCAGTACAACCCTGGTCCAGCGGGAAAATCGGTCTCCTAGGAATCAGCTACTACGCCGGTACGCAATGGAGGGTTGCAAGTCGACGACCCAAAGGTCTTGCAGCTATTATTCCTTGGGAGGGAATGGCTGATTATTATCGTGATCGCTGTCGACATGGCGGCATTCTTTCCAACAAGTTTATTGGGTTTTGGTGGAATAGGCAGGTGTTGGTGAACCAGTATGGGAAACCAGGACGTTCGAAACTGCAATTCCCTTCTGATGGACCTGGTGCCAGAGGTCAGGAAGACACGATTGAGGGTGATTTATCTGAAGAGACATTGTTGAAGAATCGACAAGATCAAACTATCGACAATGAAGAGTTTCGGTTCAGAGATGAAGATTATTACGCCTCTAAAGAGTTTAAACTTGAAGATATTGAGGTTCCTTTGCTGTCTGTTGCGAACTGGGGCGGGATTTTATTGCATCTACGAGGGAATGTAGAGGGTTTCAAAAACGCGGGATCGAAGCAGAAATGGATTCGGTTCATCACAGGTCGTCACGATCTCCCTTTCTACTACAAGGAATTAGTGGAGGTGCAGAAGAGCTTCATGGATGCATTTTTAAAAGGCCAAGATACATACGGTTGGACCACACCCGGGAAAGTGGCACCTGTTACGCTCACGTTGAGAAAAGGAAACGTGGGATACAACAACTCGGAAGCAGAGAAATCTTTCAAAACCAGAGAAGAAAAGGCGTGGCCGATTCCCCGGACACAATATACCAAGTATTTCCTTGCAGACGATTTGAGCTTGGATCCTTCCACCAAACCATCCAGCACCAAAATCATAACCTACAAAGCCCTAGGAAATATCGAGTCTTCCCTGATCCGATTCTCAACCCCAGCATTCGAGACCGAAACAGAAATCACGGGACACATTCTGGCCCACCTAAACGTCTCCATGACCTCCTCTTCCACCTCCTGCTCATCTAGCGAGAAAGACATCGACCTCTTCGCTACCCTCCGCTACATCGACCCATCCGGCTCTGAAGTGCACTACACCGGCACAGCAGGCGATCCGATCCCCCTCACCAAAGGCTGGCTGCGCTGCAGTCTGCGCAAAACCGTCGATTCGAACCCGAAACACACATTGTATCAACCGTATCGCGAGTATCTATCCACAGATGTGCAGCCGGTGAAAGAGAATGAGGTTTATGCAGTGGATGTGGAACTTTGGCCTACGAATGTCGTCGTTGAGAAGGGTGGGAGGATCGTGTTTGAGATTGCGAGTGGGGATACGCAGGGGTGTGGCATCTTTCAACATAATTCCGAGAGGGATAGGTATGTGTTTTCTCTTTTCAGATTTTTGGTTGAGATGATGATGTTAACTATGTGTGTCCGCAGGCCAAGAGAGAAGTTTGAGGGGGAGAATCACATCCATTTTGGGGAGGGGGCAGAGAATTTTGTGCTCCTGCCGATCATTCCTCAAGAGTGATCTAATATCGAGAATTCATCGCTTGTGTGCATGATTCAACAGAAATTTATGATCTAGATTTGGAGGTCTGTAGAAAAGATGAAATAATTGCAACCCCTTGCAAAATGATTCAGTTGTGACAAAATTTTCCGATATGCAGGTACAAGGTGCGGAGATATTACATATTTCACTTCTTATAATCTGTAGAACGTCTTGAACAATTCTGTTTAGGCTAAGCTAAGAAGATTCATACACAAATAAATATCTACTAAGTATAACGCTCTAAGATAGAAGTCGTTTTTCTCTACTTTTGGAGACTCTTACTACAGCTCCAGTGCCTCGCTTCTCATGGTGTTTTACATCAACGCAGATTTGTTTTTAAAAAAAAGTCTCAGAAGACGATGTTGGAAGATATCGAATGATTTCAAGTCAAAATTATGAACACCCGGAATAATCCCAATTATATATGTACGAAAAATCGCTCATCCTCATTCGATGCGATAACAAGCCCCTACATCCGGGACTCCTACTCCCTCCACAACCTTTGCGGACACCACCTCATAACACGGCACCTCCGCCAATCTCCCCACAACATGATGCAGAGTCGGGAGCGCATCCCAATCAAGGCCATCGATATGAAAACTCGCCCTCTCAGCAACCCTGACCCTCTTCGCCACCGGATCCGGTTTATCATCCTTAAACGGGACAAAACAAGGATAGTGCGTCTCGGCCTCTCCCTTATTCGCTCTTCCCACCTGGGGCATGTATCGATACACCAAGATCCCCTCATCCGCTTCGCCACTGACGGTGCCCATGGCTGATTTCGGGTCGGCTTCTTTGAGGCCTTCGAGGTTGAATTGGCCCCATTTGGCGCCCTGCCAGCTGGTCTGGATGCGGTAGGATTCAGAACGCGCGTGTACGTCGATGGCGGTGTAGAGTTTGGGCATGCCGAGTTCCTCCCGGCCGGAGACGATGGGGTCGGTGAGGGATTCGAAGAGGATGGGCATGTATGTGCCGCTGACGACGTCGCCGTTTTTCTTGACGTATTCCACGCCGTGGATGTATAATCCGATATGGTTGTATCCCGAGCCGCCGAGCCATTCCATCTTGTTGAGTGTCGTTTTGGTGAAGGAGGCGTAGGCGACTGTGCCCGGGGATTTGAAGCGGTACGAGGCGCTCATGGGTGGGAAGAGGTTTTGGAGAAGCGTGCGAGAGGTTTTGAATTTTATCGAAGCTGTGCAGAAGGTGGATTCAAAAGCGTTGCGGATGGTTCCTAGGTTGTTCTGACGGGGCCCGGGCATGGGTCCAAACGCAACAGGCATCCGCCAGTAGACAGAAGGATTTCGCGCCCAGATCCATTTACGCAGTTGTTGAGATGAATTATCCCATTCGTCGTGGCCAAAGTTGTAGACTGTGTACGCTTGCACTATATTTGTTAGCCTCATGTCCAACTAAGTGTGCAGATACTTACTATCGACTTTGACCTTGTCACTGATATCTGCTCCTGCAAGGCGAGAGTACTCTTGAATTCGATTTGCACGCTCATATCTGATTTTCTCGTACAGTGCTAAGCGTTCTTCAATCTCTTCAACCGGCGTATCTTTTGGGAAAACGACAGCGAGAGATACCGCATCTTCAATAGCAACCCCACCACCTTGGCCTTGGTGTGGAAGGAATGGGTGCGCAGCATCACCGAGCAATGCTAAACGGCATTTGATCCATGTGGGAAGAATATTCATATCAAGTAGCTTCCAGACTTTCAACGTAGCCGGGTCAGCTTTAGAAAGCAATTTCAAGGCTTTTGGATCAAAGCCTTTATATACTTGCAGCATCTTTTCCAAGTTGGCGGTTGTATCCCAACTGTCTCCTCCCTCGGATTCAGTCGAAGGGTGGATACAAACGAAGTTCAGAAGCTCGTTGTTGGTCGTAGGATAAGCGACGATACGGCGATCTGAACCATACCAAATAAGTAACTCACCATCTTTCTGAAGCATACCGCTAAGCAGTGGATCGGATTGAGCTTCTTTTTTTGAGATTAAGAAACGGAAAGCGCTCTTCCCAGAACCAAACGGCGTGAAACCTTCAGCGGTCACTTTGTTTCTCGCCTTGGAATGAACGCCATCTGCTCCAAGTATGAGATCTCCCTGGAATGTCTTGCCGTTTTCTAATGTTACGGTGGCCGCTGTGGGATCAACATCCGCAACTCGGCTTGCAGTGTGCAGCTGTGCTGGTTGACCGGGTCCGTCAGGGCTTGTGGCTCTTTTCCTAAGAGCATCGTGCAAATGCACTCGATGGGCAAGAAGCCATTTCTATGAGCCAAAGTCAGCATTTTTGGTGCGTTTAGAAAACTGAGCTTACATGTTGCCAGATCTTGTTTGGTTCGGTTAGATCCAGAGCCCTCGTTAATTTGCCTTCATAATCAAATTCCGTCAACTTAGAGTGATCAGTTTATATGCAGACGGAGTTGAATTGAAACACAAACGTGGCTCATAGGCACTGCGCCGGAATCTTCTACATCAACACCAAGCCTTTTAAGAAGACCATTTGAATTTGGAGCGAGATGAATAGCGGCACCTAATTCGCTTGCAAATTGTGACTGCTCAAAAATCTAGCAAAAGTTCAATTAGCGATAAATCCCAAATGTTTGGTTGACCTACTATAACTTCATGTCCTTGCTGCCGTAGTCCAATAGCTGCTGTCAAGCCACCTATACCTGCTCCAGCAATCAAAATTCGCAGTCCCTGACGCCCGTGTTTCCCGCTCCCATTTACAAGCGCCGAGCCGTGAGTCCCGTTCGTCGAAGATGAGTAAGTCATGATGTCGTATATCTATATTTGTGAATTCATTTGGAATAATACAAATTGATGGGAAGAGGGTGTACAGGTGAAAATGTTTATTATCAGAACTTTTAACGAAGTTCTCGACATTGTGGGGTCTAGCGGGGTTGATTTGCTGATCCCATACGGCAGGATACATACTGTGGAGGTGGAGCCGAGACGGAGCTCGCCCGTCCCTCCACATGCTGACCACAGGCTCGGTATCGATGTGGGCGATCAATTTTTCAGCGAACGGCGGTCGGCATTAACCCTGAACATTGTCAACTTTGACGGTATGGTTGGATTAGGTTGTAGGCTTCCTCAATGACCCGATATCATGGTCATACGCGAATGAAATGGTGGGTAAGTTTGAGGCGTGCGAAGTGCATTTCGTCACTTCAAGGGTGGCTGACGATACCAGTCCGAAAACGGATGCAGTAAACCACTCCAGAGTTTGATATAAGTCGGATAGGCTTGCCGGCTTGAATTCTGCATTGTTTCTTCTTATCCAATAACTCCGAAACATTTTCATTTGATTTAATACTTGGACACTCATTACAACATGGTTCAACGCCTCAAATCCAGAGCCGATGCCGCTCCTGATTTCAAAAAGTCTGCTGTAGATGTATCCGGAATCGTTAAAGACGTGATCGACACCATCCGTTCAGATGGAGATAAGGCAGTGCGGAAATATTCAGAAAAATTCGACAGGTGGACTCCGTCTAGCTTCAAGCTCTCAAGGTCTGAAATCGATGCCGCGATTGCAGCATGTCCCGAGCAGACAATCAAGGATATCAAAGAAGTCCAGTCAAATGTCAGAAAGTTTGCAGAGGCACAGCGGGCCTCGATTAAGGATTTTGAAATCGAGATTCAGCCTGGGGTTCATCTTGGACAGAAAAACATCCCTATCAATACTGTCGGAGCGTAAGTGGATTCCTCTTTTGGTTTCGGCAAAAAGCTGAACAATATAGGTACATCCCAGGAGGTCGATATCCTCTGCTTGCTTCTGCTCACATGACGATTCTCACAGCCAAGGTCGCCGGAGTGAAGCACGTCATTGGCTGCACGCCTCCCATCCTCGGCAAAATCCCAAATGCAACCGTCGCAGCAATGGACCTCGCTGGGGCCGACGAGATCTTCATCCTTGGTGGTGTACAAGCCGTCGCCGCTATGGCGGTAGGCACGGAGACGATCAGAAAAGTCGACTTTCTCGCCGGACCGGGAAATGCTTTTGTGGCGGAAGGCAAGCGTCAGTTATTTGGCGAAGTGGGAATCGATCTGTTTGCGGGACCGACAGAGATCTTGATTATTGCCGATGATCACGCGGATCCGTTTACTATTGCTACAGATCTCATCTCCCAAGCCGAGCATGGTCCTGATACGCCAGCTGTTCTCATCACTACGTCCAAGGCGGTAGGCCAAAAGTCAATCGAGTTGGTGAGAGAACTGCTCACATCTTCCAAATTACAAACTGCAGAACTAGCGGGGACGTCGTGGGATGCATTCGGAGAGGTAATTATAGTGGATTCCATGGATGAAGCCTGGGCCCTTGGAGACGAGTACGCAAGTGAACATGTGGAAATCTTTACCAAGAACCCACGCGACGCCCTCGTCAAGATGAGTAACTACGGTGCCCTGTTCCTGGGCGAGAAGACCTGCGTATCATACGGCGACAAGGTACGAGAAGCATCCCCACGTTGAAGCAAATGCTCACACCCGCGTTACAGGTCATCGGGACAAACCACGTCCTACCGACCCGCAAGGCCGCTCGTTATACGGGCGGTCTCTGGGTCGGGAAATACTTGCGTACGTGCACGTATCAAGAAGTCACTTCGGAAAAGGCGAGTGGCGAACTCGGCCGACTCTGTGGGCGTGCTGCACGGGCGGAGAGTTTTGAGGGTCATGCGCGGTCGGGAGACTTGCGAGCGAGCAAGTACTTGAGAGATAGGTATGAGTGGATCGAAGGGGGAAGTTCAAAGCTGTAGATGAGAGAGCATTGATGGTATCAAGCGGTTTATTTACACCAGTATGTGATATCTGTGTTGACAATAATAAAGAGGGCTCAAGAATAGTTTTTTTTGGGCGAGATGCTATTTTAAGTGCAAGTTTGGGAATAGAAGAATATTGATCTCAGGTAGGGAAGCTAGGTCATTCGATAAGTACCGGTTTATAAGTGTGAGAGATGTTCAAGTGAGTTGTAATTATTGCTCCTTCAATCTCCCACGCCAGACTCTCGCTGATGCACATGATATAATTTTGGCTGCACTTCCCAGCGATTGGGAATATAATTGCCCAAGCGCATAGATTAGAATAAAGAGTCTCAATTAGGCAAATGGGTATGCGCATGCAGGGACCACCTTCGAGGCGGAGTCGCATAATACGAGGGAGGCGGGAATTGCTTCCACGTGACCAATCATCATCCTACACTCCTTCACCACACTCCTTCACCACACTCCTTCACCACACTCCTTTACCACACTCCTTCACCACATCTCCTTGTTAAGCGCTCGTCGTCTTATCATGACATTTCAGCCTTCGGACCCCAAGTTAGAACGGGAGACGAGCTGAGATTCCAAAACCCGCGAATATGATACGTCCACTCCATCGAATCATCGCCATGGCGCTCACAAGCATCGCGTCAATGGCTCTAATCAGCGGCGCGAGCACCACCAGCTCGACGCCATCTACTCCCTCCTCAACGCCATCCGGCATCGAGGTCGACATCATCTTCCCAATCCACAACGCAACCTACAACACCACGCAATCGCTGCCCATCGTCTTTGCGCTGCAGAATCTCGCCGCCGCCGCCGCCGCCGGGCCGTTCACCTTCTCCTGGGACATCATGCCGTACGGCAGCGTGGGCGAGACGCAGCTGCCGGGCGGCGTGCTGAACGACGACGGCAGCACGGCGACCTTCGTCACGGCCAATGCGTCGTCGTCGGAGCCGTACATCTTCGTCAACCAGACGGACGTGCAGACGTGGCCGTTCGGGCCGGATTATCCCCACGGCTCCGTCTACGCGCTGCAGTGGTCCCTCTGGTGGGCGAACGCGACGCAGCCGTGTGATGCCGATCGGCTCGGCGTGTTTGGGCAGCTGTTTTTCAATATCAACCTGGGCGATCCCGAACCCGACCTGCAGGACTGCGTAGGAAAGTGTCCCCAGCTAGGCGCCGTGTACGATATCAGCACGGCGGACTTGAACAGCTCCTGCTCGGCTGTGGTGGATAATAGTGATACCGGCAACCCCTGTGCTGTCACGGTGGACGAGGCCATGGTCGGGAGTATCTCGAACGCCATACAGAGTCTCATTTCAGCGTCAGCAGCTGCTACAGCGGTTCCTCTTCCTAGCACAGCTTCGCCGATAAAGCATAATAGCGCTACCTGCTCTCACGTTCCATTACGATATGTGGTAGTGGTTATATCTCTTCTCGCTCTCTTCGGATAGTGATGTTTTGTAAACAGCAAATGATAGATTGAGATACGCTCAAGCTTAATCCTAAAACACCTCTACAATTCTTACAATCAAAAAGGTATACAACTTCCCATACTCCATACCGAAACGCTACCCAAAACCTCAAACCGAACGTACTTATAGTCTTCCTACATGGTATATCAGAAAAAAACCTATTGTCTAAACCCAACACCCCAATACCCGCACAGCTTATACGCAAACATCTTCGAAGTCGCAGTCGCTGCACACGTCACAACGAACCAGACCAGCAGCTCCAGAACCGAAACCAACATGATGCTCGTAAACACCAAAGTCCCAGCGGTGTAATAGAGTGCCCACGCAAACTGCACAAACAGGATCTCCTTGGAACCCTGAATGCCTTCGGGGGCCGTCGTGCTCATATCAAAGGCCTTGGTATTATCCCCAAACATGTTCTGCTCGCTGGGGGGGCTCGCCACGGCCGACGGCCCTTCATGTCGGGTTCTGTATCGACAGGCCGCCACTTCAATAGTCGCGGGGATGATCGCGATGATGAACCACGCGACGATGAAGACAGGGACGGGACAGCCGAGCGCCGAGCGCTTCGAGTAGATTTCCACCACGGCCAGCGCCCCATACGTGCACAGGAGGCCGAAGAGGAGCGCCACCAAGATCAGCCCCGAGACCAATCCCCCAAATGATCGCCCGTACTGGATCGCCCCCGTGGTGACGACGGGGTTGAGCCCCAGGGCGCGCACGACAATCTCGGTGTACCACGCCTGCTGGCTGGGGATAGGTGCCAGGCGGCGCTGCGGCCAGGCGACGTCTTTGAGGATGAGCGGGATGAGCCCCATCACCAACCCGGTGGCCGAGTACTGCTGCTGGCGCGTGTTCGGGATGAGCCCGTAGATGCAGTCGGCGTAGTACCAGCACGCGATATTGGTATTTCCAGGCCCGCCGTCGAGCCCGAGGATGGACTGCGGCCAGGGACGGAAGGAGCCGTAGTCGAGATGCGGATTGCTGTTGTTGCAGAAATCGGAGTAGTTGGATACGATATAGGGGTCCGCCGTGGTAGAGGGGATCAACGCCAGCACTAGCAATGTGCTCAAGACGAAAGAGGGTGAGAGCATGTTGAAGATTGTTGTCAAGACTGATGGGAGCGTGATTCGATAAAAATAACTGCCACAAAGACAAAAGATCTGATGCGAGAACTCTATCTCATCTAAAGAAGGCTCATCTAAGAATCTGATATCTCTTGAGTGTGAATGTTTGGGGAGGTGCACAAAGATATACCCAGACGTTTTGTGTGTCGTCTCAGTAGTGTCTCTGTTGCCTTCCTCCCACCCGGCCTCACGATACGAGCGACCAGTCGACGACGATGGATGCACGCGCTTGCACGCCTTGTCATCCGGCCCCCAAACCCATCTCATCTATGCCAACATCTCTGCCATCCTGTCAGAGCGAGGATTGAAGATTCTGACGAAGAGTGAGTTGGTTCAGGGTCCAATGCCTGCAGCCGAAAAATGCCCAGACAGCCGCAGGATCTTCATCCCTGATCGGAGCCCCTGAGCCGCTCCCTCGGCTAGAATGATGTACGCTGGAGCCAATCGGCCGTGGCAGTTTGCCGCAGGGGCAGGATTTAGGGCTGAGTTGGTCAGCAGCAGCAGCGACCAATCTACGCAGCGCATGCGCTGTATGGAGAGAAAGATCGATGCATAAAACACGAAAACAGCCTCATGTTCGATCGCCAACGCATTTAGACTCTGTTTAATACATCAATTATGCGTTTCGCAGAGCCGTATCTACCATCCGTTGAACATCAAACACTGATCTGTCCATGCGCAGCCCATTCTCCCAGCGTGAATTGCGAGTTGCACATATTCGTCAACTCCCAATCCTCGGCCCCCAACCGGCCCCGCGTCCCTGCCTGCTGATCCTCCCAGTCCCCACAGAGGCCGGCGACGAATAGCGCGCTCATGAAGTGATCATCCGTGGCGTGGGCATCCCGATACCCCGGCAGCTTCATGAGACCCGTGGCGGCGCGGCGCAGAGCGGGTCCCTGGTTTCTCGTAAAAGCATCCTCGAACTCCTGGCGGAAGTCGAGCGCCCAGGCGCCGGGGCGGCTCTCCATGGCGAAGTTGTCGCGGTGCTGGATCATCGGCGCCCATCGGTTGCGGTACAGGTTGTGCACGGCGCCGCCCGTGCCGATGAAGAGGACGTCCTGCTCGGCGCGCAGGGCCCGCAGCGTGGAGCCCACTTTGAGGTGGAAGTGCGGGTCGTAGCGCGCGTTCATCGAGATGATGGTCGTGGGTGGACAGCCGCTGGGGAACATCCGGATGAGGATCAGGTAGGTGTCGTGGATCCAGTCGAACGAGGGATTTAATTTGGCCTTGAAACCTTCGGCTTGCAGTAACGATAGAACTCGTGATGCCATGGGAAGATCGGGGTTGAGTTGGTACGAGACATATTTGGACGGATGAACATATGCAACTGGTGATTTGCCCGGCTCGGGATTCGCAGCCACTTCGATCTCATCGCCCAGTGCGGCCCAATGTGCTCCCTAGGAAGTAAGCATATTGGATAGTAAACAACAGACATAGGAGCATATTTACCATCATGACAACATGTTTCACGCCGTTTGCGAGTGCTTCATCTCCACACTTCTTCCAGTAATTGGCAGAATCCGATTCCTCGCCAAGCATCATCGTGGAGCCATGGGAGAAGAAATGCACGGGAGTAAGTTTCCGACTCTCAGCTTGGGGACTCATTTCGATGGGAATTTGTATGATGAAACGCCGCCGTACGCCAAGGTCTTTTGGGTCCAGATATGAGAACTCCGATTCCTGCTAGTTTGGTGAATCCCTCTGTCTGTGTTGACTGCTTTACTATCCTGAGATGGTTGCCGCACAAACAATTAGTTTTATTTTAAAGCCACAAAACAGTACAAAATTCGAGTTCAGGTATCATGCGTAAATAAAGATGTGAGTGCGTGCAAAAGAAGCGCGGGGATCTGTTCGGCGCCCACTTACCGAACCGAGCCGGACCCTGATGCGGAGTGCCAAAATACCCCACCACCACCATCCAACAGTGGCGACGTGGTCCCGGAAGAAGCTGACAACCCCGCCAACCAACGGGGGTTATTGTTCTGGCCTTCTCTAGTGAACGATTCCTCCGTATCCTATGCACATTAGCACCTGATATTTTTAGTATTACTCACTTGCATATCAAGCGATATAGCAGGCAAAGTATAAAAGTCAGGAAAGTACAGGGCCTTCATGCACTAAATGCCCTAAATATCAGCGACAAAGGATGTTTGCGGGCTCTAAAGCCGCTGCAATTACAGGCTTTGTACGCTGAAGGGTATTGGATAAGAATTTCTAAGGCTTGCACACTAAAATGTGCCGTAAGGAAGCGATGGATTAAGGTTTTAGGCTTGTAGGTCCTATAATTATAGGCTTCCTACGCTGAAAGGTACTGGACAGCGAGAGAAACTGTGACTGTGTTTTATGGGCACTTGACTTGCAACCCTTGCTACAGCCTATAAGACCCTGTAAGAGGCTTGAAACATGGCTCAAATTGAGCTAGAATGTAGGGTCTAAAGCCTGGAATTATAGGGCTTACACGCTGTAATTTCCCGACTTTTGACCAGGGTCTCCGTAAATCGGTCCAGCTGAACCTCTCACTTTGTACCAATCCGAGGCATCACAGATGGTTGGAGAATTTCGGAGTATTTTGATACATATTTATATATCTTCGATTTAGGAGAAGATTGGCAGAAATGCAATATCGATGATAATTTCAGAGATCCATAAACGGAATTTCAAACCTGCCACTCAACCAACAACAATATCCAATACATCTAAGCCAGCTGCACAAACAAAATAATTACCAAAAAATATAGCGTTGCAATATCAAAAATCCAAATTTCGTTGAGCGCGGCATCAAATAAGTTCTTCCACGTCACGATGGTCGGTGTGAAGAACAGAAGATCAATAAACTCCCGCAGTACTGATCTTGCATCGACGAGAAGACTGGGATCGTATTGCATCAATCGATATCGCTTTTGAGATGGTTTGGTTGCCACGCCAAAAACTGACAATTGAAGACGGAGGTATCTTCGTTGGATATGATAAGTAAGAAGAGGCGGTCGTTACTGATGATCAAGAGAAACATTGTGCTGTTGATGGAACGAGCCAGGATGAGCTGGACAGGTGAGGTGCCTATCTCAACTCAGCGATGTTATACAGAGCCAGTATACCAGTGAAACTCACAGTGACACTTTCCTCTCTACACCGAAATGACCCCATTCTCTTCATACACAAACATTGTCGCAACGCTGTTCGGTTCAATACCTCCATCATCCAAGTTATTCAACTGTCACTGAAATAGCAGGAGTTTTCGGGTCAATGAACTTTCCCAGCAGATATCCAACACCGACTCGCTCATAAGATCTCGTTCCAGGAACATCCGAGATCGGTTTGATAATCAGCACATAATGCATTCGCGTGTCCGCATCGCTGAACTTTTCCTTCTTGCCAATGATGACGCATTTCGTGGAAGTGAGTACCTCGTCATCATCGTAGCGTAGGTATGCATCGGTTTCAGGGGGGTCTCCAGTAACTTCGAAGCTGTATGCCTGAGCTTTGATGGCGACACCATCACCTCGACGAAGCGTCTGGAGCCATGAAACTTGGGTGTTGTCCTTGGGGAATGGCAGGGTGACCTCTTGTAGGTTCCAGATGAATTGGCGCCCCTCGGGTCTGAGGAATGTGATGGCACCCTCAAATGCCATCCATGACCAAGTGGGTGGAATCTTACGAGTGTGCGCTCCGATGGGGATCTTTGTCAGTGGTTCTGCGTCGGCTCGTTGCCAGAGTAGACATCGACCCCACTCCCTGCGAAAGACACCCGCAAGGCACTGTGTTTTGTAGGCGTTGGAGAGCCGGTCCATCAGGCCATCAATTGCGATCGGGCGGTCTTCCGGATGTGAGAAGTCCAGTCTAGTGTATCGCTGAACTAAATCGATAAAGAGATCCACCTGCTCTCCTGACGTTCGTTCTGGTTGAATTGTGTAGTGAGGGAAATTCGCATCCCCCAGAAAAGCAATCTTGTCACTGAGTAAAAATTAGGTCTGCTTGTTTGCCAAAGACTCCTCAACTTACTTCTTGAGTTTGGCTAAAGTTTCACAACGGATACCATCTCCACATTCCCAATACATTTGGGTATTGGTGAAAAAGATGGTTCGTCGTGCCAGCGCGCGTTCCTGTAGGACCCATCCACGGGTGTTGAGAGGGCTACCGAGAACATCTCGCTCAAAGTCATTGGTGACGGTGGACACGAAAACATCCCCTAGCTTAACTGACTGTGGCATGCGATCCCGCAAAAACCCATGGGAAGCACCCTCAGCACTGCAAGCAGCTATCACGCAGTACGCACCGCTGAAGGTCGTTCGCATCTTATCTGCCTCCTCACCAAAATCCCCTTTGGGATCTTGAAGGATACAGAGAGAATCAATCCACAGATAAGTACAACCGAGAGCTTGAGTGATTGCGATGGCATTTTTGAAGCTGAGGGGTATCTCACCCACTAACACTTTCCTCATGCGTTGCTTGATGTTAGTTGTCGTTGATACGGCTTTGTCGGGCATGACTCCCCACTTGTGGGAGAGCGCAATATACTTCACATCTTTGGCATTGAAGTTGGGATCTGCCGTTGCTACAATCTTCAACTTGACCGGGTTACTGACATCGATGAGTCTTTTTGGCAGGACGTTGTTGCTTTGTATCGGATCGCAAACCCTGTGATTTTTGTCGCACTCTTTCAACCATGCTTTAGGCAGTTCAATGAAGGGGGCTATGTTTTTCCCCTGAGGATCATCACTTCCTGGACTTGTCAACTCTGGCGCGCCTACTGGAATTAGGGCGTCCTGCTTGGTCGCTGCTTTCATTAGTCTAAGACCATAACGCGTTGAACTCTCCATGCTCACTGGGTTTTTCGTAGCAGAGACGGATAAATTTCCTGCTACCCTCATCCTGGCCACTTTCGTCCAAGACAAAATGATTGTCTTTTCGTGTCAATGAGATATGATCACGGCTGATGAGACTCGGATCCAGATCCTGGGCCGCTCTGTAAACGAAATCGCAGAAATCGCATTCTTCGTCCGAGTCGGCGTCAGAACTTGTATCCGAATTAGAATCAGAGCTACTGTCTGCGTTTCTCTTCAATGTTTTTACGTCGAAAGAAATGCGAGGCGACAAAATTTCGACGGCTCTGCAGCTTAAACACAAGGCAGGCTCACGATAAGCAGACTTCTGGCCGGCCGAGTTTGACACTATAAATTTATTGTCAGCAACCGTCTTCCATTTGTTGTCCAAGCGGTTGGTATATATCCGGCTGTTAGCTATTGCCGTTCTCTGGCCTTGTTTTGCACGGTTCATTCTTTCTGCGTCCTCGGGCTTCAGTGATGAGCGACCTAACGATTGTGGGATATTTGTGCTTGGGACTACTCGTTGTGGCTGAGATACCTTTTCGCGGCTGCTGTTGCTAAATAAGTACTCTTCATTCTTTTCAGCCTTTTGAATGATCAATACAAGCTGTTCTCTCAAATCCTTAGCATTCGTACGGTAACCTTCTGTATAAACATCCGAGTTTGCAGGTAGGTCAATCTTGAGTAACCTGTCCCTCACCACTCTGACCAAGTCCCCAATCGCGCCATTGCGTTCAGGATCATCTTTCAAAATATGGTTCATCCATCTCTCAAGTGCGTCGCTGATTTTGTATACTCCCTGGTCTACCTTCTTCCAATATGGTGTCGCATCTTGGCCCAATTTGTTTGTAAGCCAGAAATCACTAATAGAATTGAAGCCATATAGTAACCACAATACGGCCTCAAAGACGACACAACCCATAGACCAGACGTCAAATAAGCGAGAAATCTTCCCTTTAGCTTGCTCGTAATTGTCATCCTCAAGATCTGGTGGCTCGTAATATCGTGTTCTCCACATCTCCTTCTCCTTGGTGTCCCTCATTCTCGTTACAAGCAAGTGTTGTTGTGCTCTTCCCAAATCTGCGAGCTTCAAGAGACCTATGTATGCAGCGGGATTGCCATCCTTAAAACGCAGTATGTTTTCGGGTTTGATATCTCCATGACGCCAGTTCTTGGAGTCCAGTCCGGTTTGTCGTCTTATCGCAAGTAGAGGGGCAGTCTGCCCTCCACTTCCCGTCGCCGGTGGAGAAATCGAGATCCCAGGCCCCGCCTCTTGATCCATATCTGTGATATCCACAGCTTCCTCATCGTATTTAGGCAATGGTTCAACCTCTCCTGACTGCTCGCCAACATTAAGGCTGTTTCCTCTTGCGCGAGTATGTTTCAGTGGCGCGAGTGTCGGAGAAGATAGTTCTGAACCACGCCTGCTACTTCCAGGCGTATGGACATGAGTAGAATGCATCCCTTCGAGAGCTTCCGATAGTCCTGACAACTGCTTCAGCATTTCCATCACCCGTTGGCGACTTTTCTTAGGGTCCAGATGATCCACTTGAGGATCTGGATTGTCTCTCCAGAAACTCTGAAGATTCCCGCCGTCTGCCCACTCAAGCACAAGATGATATACATCACTATCCGGATCTTCTGAGATCTGTTGATAGGCGGCAAATGCTTGGATGAGATGATTGCTCTTCCCATTGAGCTGCTTGTGGGCTTTCGCCTCTCGGTGAAATTCTTTATCGATGTCGTACCCATCGTCATCAATTCTCTTGAGAGTTTTCAGCGCAACAGAGATTGTTTTGTCTGTCACTACTGATTTGTTCTGCTTGCTCGCCAACATTTCCACGCAAGTAACGTCGCTAAAATGGCCACCAGTGAGACGCCCGGATTTCGCGGCGAAAGGAAGAAGTTGAGCGACGTCAAACTCGTAGAAAAAAGTTTCAATTTCAAACTTGGGAACAAGAAAGTACCATCGACTACTTTGAAATTGCTTGAAGCTGCCCAGATCCCAAGGTCTGTTGAATGGAAAAGGGTGTTCGCAGCTCTGACCACGTGATTGACATGAACACAGCTTGACAAGTGAATTTTGTGGAGGATAGGGCAAATCGTCGTCAGTGAACCCATTTTCTTTTAGAGCATTCAGAGCATCGAGCCGTTTTTTGAAGTCGGAGTCGGAGAACACTAGTAGTAATGTTGCAAATGTCTTCTTCGCTTTCTCGAGGACGTATTCTACCAACCCGGGATCTAATTCGCTATTACCAAGAGCATTCTCGACCGAGTTTGTCGTGAACAGGGTGGCATATTCATCATCTGGGAGATGACAACCACCAGGAACCATCCCAATGCGGTTTTTATTCAAAATAAAATTGATTTCATCACGGAGGCTTGGAGGTTCTGCTTCCGGCTGTGTTGATTGGGTTCGATTATCCCCAGATGGAACTTCCAAGCTGGCCATCGTAGCTTCCTAAGTGCTGTCTGGTGTAGGAAAGTCGGAAAATTCATTCCAGGAGGGCTGAGGAACTGCAGCCATCCGGACAATCCGTCCTCAATAAGTAGGTGGCTGATCTTCTGCGGCTCTGCGACCTTGAAACGCACCGCGCTTCAGTTCCGATTAGAGGCATCACTTAATTGTTGCAGCCTTCTAGTTGCAAGCTACGGGAGGTTCCCAAAGGATATGTCAAGATCTTTTCGATCGGTGACTGCTTTTTATCCTGTGAAACTCTGACATCTTCCATCAATCCAGTTCTTTTTATAATTCCGAAAAGATTACAATTCTGCTATTGACTGGAACTGAAATGTTTGAAGCGAAAATTCTGTTTCTGAGGGCGGGAAGGGAATTGCGACATCTTCTTCGGTGTGTGTGAGGTAGAGGGGTAGAAACTAAATGATTGGGTTACACTGCAAGCTGGATGAGTGGCGTAGATAAGTGTTGATAATGACACCACCACAACCACAAATAGAAAACTCCTGGCTGAACTGGCCGAGTACGATCAGCGTCATGATTGGAGGATTCTTCAGACTGAAGTTTGGATGAAACGATTTACGGGGTCCACATTGCTGCACTTCATCAGCCTTACTATCATTTGTGAGGGATGAGGTGTGTGGCAGATTACAGTTCCACCCCTCTGATCATGTTTTTAAGGGAATTAAATGCGCAATTCGATAGCAATGATGACGCAGCCTGCAGGCAGTAGAGGATGCCACATGCGGCAGCTTGGGCTTGATAAGGGGGCCCTGTGCGAAGATAAGGAGTGGATTTGTATTCGGTGGACGGATCGCGGGGTGCTGAATTTGTGGCTTGAGCAAGGAACGACCGCATTTCAAATCAACCGATTTGCCAAGACGAGTAAAGATTATCAAGGCCGATATTTTCCGAATGTCGATGTTAAACCAAACAACTTATTGATAATCGAGTATTTACTCTAAACGCTGCAGTTTGCTAACATCGACTTCAATTCCTCGGTTTATATATATGTGAAAGCCCGGATACTGGGAATTATCAAGGAGACACCTGACAAATGGGTCGGAGCTTGACGGGAGTGGATTGCATTTTTGCCAGGATCTGAAGCGAAGGAGGGGAAAGAAGGAGAATGAGGAGAGGGGTTCTGAAGCCAAGTGATGTGTTAGTAGTGCGGCGTGCTAGTACTGTAACATTTCCTGTCCTTGTCTCTGTCTTACTCCCTTCGCAGAGGAGAATATAACGCAGAGGCTGTCCTAGAAGACGGTGAGATAAGATAGGAATCATCTGCGACAAAGAACACAGAGGACAATATTATTCAGCGGTTTCTATAATTCATAATCATTTCTACTATGCTTTTGTCCTATCTACTCCTGTACTAATGTATCCATCTAACCCCAAACTCCCGAATCGGGTCCAAAATCTGTTATGGACCATATCTTTCTTTCCGTTCAAACTCCTCGCTCGCTGAATGTAACAACAAAATCGATTCAGATAGATGCCACACCAGAGACGCTCCTTTCATCGCCAAGCCTTTACTTGGCTGCAAACCGACTCCTCGCTCTCAACTTATCGCCATACCAGAAGAGGATGTATATCCCAGCAATACAAATGACCGTTAACCCGGCGAGGAGCCCCACTCCCCCGTCAACCCCCAGCTTCAAGAACATAGGCCGCGAGAATAGGATGGCTGCCGCGGCTAGGGTACTGCGTGCGAAATCGTTGGCAGCGAAGAGGGATGCGGAGTATTGCGGGTACGTGAACGGCAGATACAAGAAGATGCTCTGGAAGACGACATAGGTTCCTCCCACACTGAGGCCGGCGCCGATGGTGGGCACGATCCAGTGGATCGATTCCCGCGATGTGAAGGCGAAGATGAAGAGGCCGGTAGGGATGAGATACGTGCCGTAGAGAGCGGGGATGAGGCGCCGCTCGGGAGCTCCAAAACCCTTGGTCGGGAACGGCTTCTCGACTGTGAGGTAGAAGTGTAACAGGTAGAGCGGGAGGAAGATTCCGAGCGCGACGAGGATCGAGAGGAATGGCAAAGAACTCTCGCCGAGGTTGAAGTTGTACATGGTGACGTAAACCAATGCTATATGCTAGATTAGCAAACATCCGTGAATGAAGCCAACTATGAGTCTATTACTCATTCTTGGATCTGGGCGACTTACGAAAACTTTCGAAGAATGAGTAGTATATCATGTACAGTAACGCCGTGTAGAAGGTCGAAAAGGCGACAGCGGGATCGAGGACGTTGATTTGCCAAGGGATGAGCAAAGCATTGTATGTGACTTCGGAGAGAGACATATGGGCTTGGTCAATCTCGGATTGAGACTTCAGATTTGGATTGCTCTGGAGTTTGCGGAGGCGCTGGGCGCGGCGGAGGAGGATGTTTGCTGCTGAGGTCTCAGGGAGAGAGATGAACATGAGGAGGAAGATGGGGGCGGAGAGCCAAAGCATCTCCCATTGGGCCCAGCGCCAGTTCATGGCCTGGACGGAGAAGCCTCCGATGACTGGCCCTAGAGCCGGACCGAGGGTTGCTGCCGCCGCCCATAGGGAGAGCAGGTACGGGACTTTCAGCAGAGGAAACATGTCTTGCAATGTCGCCGGTCCCGTGGCCAGACTAGGAGAGCCGAAGACTCCAAGCAAGAATCGGACGGTGATAAGGCCACCGAAGGTGGGAGTGAGCGCTCCTGGTAAAGTCAAGATGACAAAAATGGCGAACGTGGCAATGTACGGTGGATTCCTCCCAACCAGTGGCATCTCACTCAGCGGAGAGAAGAGCATGGGGCCGATTCCGTAACCAAACACATATAGTGCTAATCCAAGAGAGGCAGCGGTTTCTCCAACTCCAAACTTTTCCATGACACCACCGATACTCGGGGCGTAGATTGACGAGCCCATATATACTGCGAATGTATATAGTAAGATTTGAACCGCGATGAATGTGCGTTTTCGGGTACTCCAATTCATCGGATTATCAGCATCATCCGTTGCGTACCAATCCACCAATATCGTCCCATCAGAAGTGAGCGTCGGCTGGATCGGCCGACTTATTGTCTTCTCCGGCCGCACCGCTTCCGCCTGCGATGTGCGTGAGAAATAGGGGCGGAGATCACGTGTTCCTACTGTCTCCGCCCTTTCTAAATCGGAGCCTTCGCTGGTTGAGATGGAGTCGCTGGTAGAGGCTGCATCGTCCTCCTCGACCTTTTCCTTTGGTTGTTGCTGGGTAACTGGTGTAGGCAAGACGAAATCGGGTCGTTCTTCGGCGTAGAGGAGGTATTTGTTTCGTGTTATGAGGCGGATGAGTTGTCCTAGGGACGAGTCGCGAATCATGTCAGCCATTGCGATTATCTTTTAGTTTTCTTTTCGCTGCGGAAGTGAGGCAGAGAGAAGAGGATTGCGAATGCTGATGAAGTGATTGACTACTTCTTACATTGGGATTTGCGATTTATTTATCTTCATGAGTGCACCGAGATGGTCCATCGGGCTTAGCAATCCCAAATCCACAAATGTGAGGTTGCGGCTGATGGTGGTGCTTGGCGGTGGTGCAAATGACATCATTGTTGCTGCTCAGGCACCGGTATTCTGGACCGTGCAGGCTGATTATCAATCGCTGCTGACCGTCGTCCTTGGCGGCTCAATTTGTCAGCCTCATTCCACGTCTGAATTCGATAGCAACTGATATGGAAAACATTCCAGCACGCAATGTATCTGTATTGTATTTAAAAGCATAGCCCGAAACTGGTCCTAGACCCAATCGCAGTACTTGGCAGTAGCACGTGGATCTCACGTGACATGATACCCTTCACCAGCCTTTGTAGCTTCCATGAGGGCGGTAGGCCGAACATGACCAGGGAGCCACTGTACAAAGATGTACTAAGCAGTTTTTGTATTCGAGAAGAGTGTAAACGGTATTCTTACGAACACGTTCCTCGATCACGTTTTCCATTACTTACAGGACGATGTGGAGCTAGTAAGTGAGCCTCTACGTTTGAGAGACATCTGTACCTCTCTCAATGCACACTCTATTCTCTATATAAGCTCTCACAGCACCGTGTTACCTCTCAACGAGTCTGAGTAAAGCACTTTCACGCAAACCATCCCCCAAACAATTCGACTTAGCGGATCTCGCACCATCTCGCACGAGTCATGCCTGTACGGTAGCCTGTTCTTCTTCAACGAGTAGATAAACACACAGACGTCCACATGTTTAAAACAAAAAACCTAAAAAGGTTTATTCTATCCTGTATACGCTGTCCAATAGACACGTCAGAATCCATCTTTCGAGTCGAACCTTCGCTAAATACTTGATGCTAGTTTATCAATGCTGTGCCGTAGCTCTCCAGATGGTGTTCGCGGTTGATTCATGGCGGGGTGCTGAACCGGTGGCTTGAACGCGGAACGGCTGCCCTTCAGATCAACGATCTGTCAAGGTGGGTGAATGTGGGGGTCGATGCCTTCTAACGTTTGGTATCAAACAAGAAAGTCTTTGACGACTGACTATTTACTCTGTGCGCTGCACTTGGCCTACATCGACTTCACTTGCAGCTCCTCTAGAGTTAGGAGATTTTCTGAAGATGTATGTGAGCAAACTTTGATTGCATTACCTCCAACAGAATATTTAAGCACGAAGTAATCGAGAAGCGTATAAAAAATTGGTCTTGGCGAGACGATTCAAATATTTGGAGACTCTAGGAACTGAGGAAGTTGATGGAGAAGTTATGTGTGAGACAAATCGATCGCTCTTCCCGGACTTTCTATCCTGACGGGAAGTTCGCTAACCCATTGTCTTGCATGGGAATGTCTGGCAATCTGGTTCACTGCCATCTGTCCGACACGGACTGACTCGAAGACGATCAACAGGGTACATCTCAGCGCACGGACTCAGCCATGTGGATAGCTGTTTCCGAGACGAAGATTTGGGTTTCTCGACCGTCCATGTTACAATAATAAATCGGAAATACGCAGCTCAAATTTGTGTGCGAGGATGGTGATTACTTCTCATTACCAGTCATTCTCGTTAGATTTTGGAATTTTAATATCGGAGAAGCGATCGGCGGAGTGTCTCTCTTCGAATGAATGCAGTGTGGAGTTTATGCTCACACGAGACATCTCTTATCATGAGCAGTTCGCGGCGGCCCGCGGTGGCATGATAAGTCCCAAAAGCAAGCAGTTTTGCTCTGCCGAAGACTCAAACGAGCCCGTGTTAGCGGCGATCGGATCAAAGACGGTGCATCCCGCCGTGGAATTCCCACACGTGCACCCCCTGACATGGTGCATTTTGGCTTCAATTGGTTCTCGAAGCCGCCGATATGACGAGACCTGCATGCTTTGGGTACCTGCGTTTCCCCACTGAAATCTGTGTTACGGGCTGGGTTCAAAAAAAGGAAATATATATTACCCCGACATACCTTCCCCCTTCTCAGCGACAACTGCACAGCAGCATTGCATTTGCTGTCTATCTCTTCAGATCAACCGGTCATACATTTTAAATGTTGACTGTATCCATCCTCGAACCGTTCTCTGACAATGGCTTCCGGCACTGTGGATTTGAATGAGAGTCGTGGGGTAGAGATCAATGTCATTGCCTGGTTATTCACCGGAATCGCGATTACAACCGTCTTTCTTAAACTCTATGCTCGTGCGCAGATTGTGAAGAAGGTCGGATGGGATGATTACTTTATTTTCTTTTCGCTCGTAAGCAGAAGCAAGAGTGCCACCCTGAGGAAGTAGATGATGAAAATCAACTGACGCGATTTACCAAGGCCCTAAGTATCATTGCTTCGGCGTTCGTTTCATACTCGGTTACCCTTGGGCTAGGTCGACACACGGCAGCCGTAATTGCAGATCATGGCTCGAAAAGATTAGGCCTCATCATCAAATGGCAGATATTAGCTTGTCGTAGGTTTTGAACGTGCATCTTCGAGCATCCGGAGAGCTAACAAAATCAGCATTTAACCTTGGTTCGTTCACTCCGTTCCAGTCTAAGCGTGCGATGACTTGGGCTGAAATAAAATCATCTAGGTACACTTAGTTTCCCCAACATCTCCATCGCAATCCTTCTCAATAATCTCCTCGACCCAAATCCATTTCGAACACGATGTCTCTTCACTCTCGTCATACTGCAAGTTGTGTTTGCTATGGCATCCGTGTTCATCATGTTTCTGCAGTGCACACCTACAGAAGCGCTCTGGAACCCCTCAATCAAGGGCAAGTGTTGGCATCCAACCATTTTCAATGACTTCTCGTACTGGGTTAGTGCCTATACAACCTTTACGGATATTGTGTTGGCTGTCGTGCCCATTTCTGTGTTTTGGAAACTACGAATACCATTTTTGACCAAGTTGGGTCTGTGCATCATGATGGGATTGACATTACTCTCTGCAATTACCACAATTGTCAAAGCCACGTACCTGCAACTTTTCAAAGATCGGACTGATCCTAGTCAGTAATCCCTCCTAATCACAAATAGCTATTCACAGATAACAGCCTTCAATATGGTACCGTCAGTCCTCTGGGGCCTGTAAGACCATTTCCTTCTTCCCATCATCAGCCTCTAACTCCTCCCAGCATCGAACAAAACGTCGTCATAGTCGCGGCCTGTATCCCCACCCTGCGGCCAGTCTTCCACCAAGCCTTCGCCTTCAGGACCAAAAGTTCATCCTCGGAAAATAAGAATCCGCACGCGCGCGTTGGGGCTTCTTTCAAGCTCTCGTGGGTAACACAAAGCGTCCTACCCGCGCCCGAAATCAGAATCGATCGAATGGTTCGAGAATTCCCGAAAGATTTCGATGCCGAGAGCAGTAATAGCCAGAAGGGTATATGGCGGACCCAGGAAGTTACCGTTGAGAGTGATGACGAGAGAGATTTGGAAGCTGGGATGGAGTTGGGTAAGAGGTTGAGGGAGGGCGTGCCCGCGAGTTTGAGGCCGACGCCATGATATAACGAGACACGTAAGTATAATATGATACTCAAGAGAGGAATGAGAGAGGCTTTAGAGTCAGAGGTAAGGATATATAGTGTTACAGTGACGGTATAAAGTTGACAAGCTTGTATCGCTCAGAAATCTGGAGGCACGCCTGAGCATCAATCTTTCGCAGCTTCGGGCGAAAGCTGGACTGTGCAATCACACTAATAAAACGGACCTGAGCAGAGATATCGGGAAGATTCATAAGCAGCACTTATCGGCGCAACTGGGACTCGCAAACCTATCTCTTTAGGAAGCGTGTTGATGGAGGTATGGACAGGCAATCATGCCTTGTAATTCATTCTTGACATTGCTCACTCAAGATAAAGATCAGATTATTATTGATTCTAGTTAACTCTTTACATTCCTCGGGTTTTAAATTATTCTAAGTGTCTTGACTCTCCTTTGAGATATTGGTGGGGTAGATGGCTGCTTACTAATTGCGGGAAGGCGCGGCATGGGCGTTTAGTGTCTCTCATCAACTTGAAAGCAGCAATTGGGGTTTGCTTCATCACTTCCATCCAGAGTCATACCAGTAGGCATTTAGGAAATACTTAAATGCGTTCAAAATTATGCCCTCATACCAGTATTCTCCTCTGAAGAGGCATGACGAGGCTGACAGCTGCACTTTTAATATTGCACCAAATCTCTACGCAGCCTTGCCGTATGTAAGAGATCGCTACATTCCAAGATTCCTATGGATGGATGCTTTATGTATCAATCAAAACGACTTGAGCGAGCGAGAACACCAGATTCAGTGCATGGCGAAGATCTATGGGAAAGCCAAATGTGTAATTGTGTGGCTTGGAGAACCAGCAGATGGGAGTGATGAAGTGATCGAGACGATCGGTCTTGCCGCAGATAACAATCTTTCCACATCTCCAAGCCAGACGCTTTGCGTTCAAGTTCTCAGCCTACTTGAGAGGCCTTGGTTTCGGCGCATTTGGGTAAGTACTCCATAGGCGTAAGAGAGAGGCTAGTGACAATATGATCTAGGTATTACAGGAAGTTGCTGCTGCCCGACAAATTCTCATCACATGCGGCGTCGCATCTCTTGATGGATTCGTATTCTGCGTAGGATTGCAGCGTCTCAAAATCCCATCGAAGGTTTTCTCGAATCGCAAAGCTTGATTCGCTCCGTGGTCTTTCTCATTCGTCAAGCTAACTTCCGATCTAAGTCTCCGACATTATTGTCTCGACGGACCTCTTTGGAGATTGATTCCTTGTCAGAGTTAATAGATATGTATCATTCCCATCAAGCTACGGAACGCCACGACAGGGTTTTTGCCTTACTGGGAATGAGTTCTGATGACTTCACGCGGGCAGAATTGTCACCTGATTACAGCATTCCTTGGGCAAGACTGTTTAAGAATGTCTTTCATTTCATTTTCTGCAAAACATTGTCGATCGAAGTCATTGGTGACGGTGATCTGGCAATAATAAGAGCGAGAGGCTACGTGATTGGCAGTGTGTCGTCAGTAAAACGAAAAATTTCTTGGAGTCACAAGCAAGAAGTGGAAGTATGTTTTTGGAATGCTGCAGAAAAGTTGGCTCATAGTGCTAAGTTGACTTTCCAAATATCAGCAACTCCCATCGAAAAGGGTGATCTTGTCTACCTTCTCGAGAATAACCCACCCCTGTAATCGTCAGAGCATGCAAGGATTACTTTGGAATTGTCAAAATTTCGGCGGTAATAGCTGATGAACTTTTTGCGCAAAGCTGGAGCTATTGGACAAACCCTTATCCCAAAATCAAGAGATGGATTGCGGAAAAGGAATCCTTGAACTACTTCTAGCTCACCGAGAGATGAAGCGAACATAATAGAGAAAGAAGTGAAGGCCGCATCTGGAAACGGGTTATCGCTAAAGGGAGCACAAATAATGAACTGCTTCTTGATCGGTTGGATGACGCTGCTAGCATCCCAGCCGAAGTTCTTCGAGCTATACCAAGCGAGTGAAATAGCAAAGAGAAGGTTGAAAGTTATATCAGGGAATCTTCAAGACGGAATTCGGCCTCTCAAAATCATATCATAGTTGTAGCTAGATAATTATTCACCACTTATCCTAACACCGCTCGCCTTAATGATTCTCTTGTACTTACTCCTTACCTCCATGTGAGGAAGGGAAATTTCATATTTACTTTGGAAGTCATTAATCCCGTAACAAGATGGTGCGGCCGAAGATTACTTATTAGCGTAGCATCCGAATCATGTAGGAGGCGGCATTGTGGGGTTATGGGATAAGAATTGTTATATCTTCCCACATTATCCCACATTACCCCAGGATCGCAAGTGTTGTGCTCGTCACACAACCTCCGCCTGTTTTGCCGAGGTACGGGAATAGCCAGGCAATGCTATACTTGCTTGAGCTATCTACAAACTTTTACCGAGCCACTTCATTCTCTTTTCATCCTATATGATGGAGCTACGCTCAACCATGAAAGCATGGACTCTTGAAGAGTTCAATACTCCTTACATTCTACGAGAACTACCTCTACCAACCCTCGCGACACCAGATGAAATTCTCATCAAAGTCACTGCTTGTTCCTACTGCCACACCGATGCCATCGTCGCGGCTGGTACCGTCATTGTCCCATCTCTTCCACACATCGGCTGCCACGAGTTCGCTGGAGTCATCACTGCTCTCCCATCCGGCCAAGAATCTTGTCATGGACTACGAGTAGGCGATCGTGTTGCTGTCCCAGGACGTGGTAATCACGTGTGCGGTACCTGTCTTGAGTGCCAGAATGACAGTTCCACGTTGCCGGATCCAAAGGGGTATAGTGTTTTCTGCCCAGAGAGTGGTGCAGGTCTGGGAATTGATCGGCCAGGTGGATTCAGAGAATATGCCGTTGTGGATGCGAGACAGGTGGGGAGGATCCCTGAGGAGCTTGAGGATGTGGAAGCTGCGCCGCTGATGTGTGCGGGTTTGACAATTTTCTCCGCTCTAGTCAAGTTGAATCTGAAGAAAGGGGAGAGGCTGGGTATTGTAGGGTGTGGTGGTGGGTTGGGACATTTGGGACTACAGTTCGCAACGAAGATGGGCTTGAAGGTTACGGGATTCGATGTCTCGGAGAATGCGTTAGAATTATCGAAAAATTTGAATTCTGGAGCAACGATTGTGGATGTATCGAAGAAGTCGGCAAAAGAAGTCAGGCAGAAAATGGGAGAGGAAGATGGACGGGAGTTGTTCACCCAGATGGGACTGGATGCAGTCGTGATATTGCCTGAGAGTCAGAAGGCTTTCGATTACGGAACTGAACTGGTGAGGAATGGGGGTAAGGTTATGCTACTGTCATTCCCGCCTGATGGGTTTCATGTATCAGCATTCGATTTGGTGATTAGGAGAATAAGCGTGGAGGGAAGTTTGATTGGCTCAAACAGAGCAATGAGGGAAATGTTTTCATTTTGTATCAAGCATGGAGTGAAGGCAAAGATCACGAAATATCCATTTGGGAAGCTGAATGAGTTGGTGGAAGACTATCACAGACGTGTTTCTGGGAAATTGGTGCTGGATCTCGGAATGTCAGAGTGATGTATGTGAGTAAGGTTGAGGTGGTAAATCCTGAATGGAAACGCTTCTGAATGAGGCACCTTAATAAACAGGCTATCATTTTTGATAGATTAAACAATTTATACAAGCAAGAAGTTTGCAGATGATCATCATTTTAAACACAAGTTAGTACTAAAGAGAAATCCATTCATCGCAAGGCCAATTTCCTTTCACTTTACTCGCCACCGTATTTTTCATTCCTCACTACTTCCAAACGAGAGTTCTTAATCGTAACACATTCATACTGTGAAAATTTCCGGATCGGGACCTTCTCATTGTAACATACATCAATCTCCTCCAACGTCCGCTTATTTGTCTCAGGCACGACAAAGTAGGTGAAGACTGAAATGAGAAGGTTGCTGGCAAACCAGATGTAGCCATACTGTGCGCCCCAGTTGAGTGCAGTCGGATTGATAAAGTACGGGATGGTGAATGTAATCGACCACCCGCAGAGATAGGTTATTGAGGCCGCGAAGCCGAGAGTATGACCACGGAGTCGTTGGCTAGGGACTTCACCGCACACTTGCCACGAGTAAGGTGATGTAGATGCAGAGGCCACGAACAAGAAGATCGAGCACATTGCGATAATGACTCTGCCACTGGTGGCGTTGATTCCGAGTGTAGTGTAAGAGATGCCTATACCTAGCATCGTCAAAGCTTGAAGGAAGCCGCCGACTATCAAAATAGGACGCTTGCCAATCTTCCCGGTGAAGGTCGTTGTAAGCATGGCACCTATCAGACCCACACATTGGAGGATGACACCGGAACGGAATGGGTGTTTGTCGCCTGAAAGACCGAAGAAGTAAATTCCGTACTGGGTAACGAAAGGCACACCATTGGCAGCAGAAAATAAGCCTAGGCCGAGGGATGTCAGCGTCCTCTTTATATTCGGCTTGTAAAACATTTCGCGATAACCAACTTCGCTCGTGATATTCTTGTCGTTTTCAATAGAATTGATGATCTCGGCCATCTCTTCCTTTACTTGAAGATCACTGTAAGTGGCATCTCGAAGGAAGCGAAGAGCACGCTCGGCATCATTGTATCTTGCTTTCGTAGCAAGGTAGCGAGGTGTCTCTGGCAAGAAAAACAGCGCAGTTCCGAGAAGAGCCGGAACTATGTATAAAACTCCCAGCGGGATGCGATAGGATGATCGATCAAAGCGTTTGGATGTTTCGTTGTTGATAATAATGCCCAATAAAGCACCAAAACTGATCCAAAATTGCCAGAAGGTGTAAGCTAGAGATCTGAATGCTGGCGGGATAGACTCTTGCATGTATAGTTGTCCGCTGATGAGTAGCAATCCGTTCGAAAAGCCTAGAATGAGACGACATGTGTAGAGAGCACCAAGATCGATAATTGCAATCTGAAGTGTGACGCTGAGACACATCATGAGGATGCCTGCCCACATGACTCCTCTCCGACCAATTCTGTTTGCCAACCATCCAGCCCAGAAAGTGGAGACAAACATGCCAGCCGAAACCAAAGACGAGATGAGTTGTTGCACAGTGGTGCTGATGCCATAACCTCCAGGAAGGTTGTGATCCACGTAACCATAGTCCCGTAAAAAGCCCGGCATTGCTTGAAATCCGTTGACCATGCCTTGGTCAAGGCCGAATTCGAAGAAAGCCATGCTAATGATTAAGCAGACGGTGATACCCTTTTTGTTGTCCCAGTACGAATCTGGATTGGGATCGATCGCAATCTTAGAAGCATCGGATGCGCCCGTGTCTGCATGTTCGATCTGGGTCTCGGTACCTCTGATCTCATCTTTATCACTCATACTGAATCGTTACACCCTAACTTGCACCTTAAAAATATAACATGAGAAGAGGAGAAATTCCTCTGTAGCACGCGAAAATCTTTTGAGAATCCGGAGCTAGGAAGGTCAGGGACTAAAGAAAGGTAACCCTTAAGATATATTGACAACACTGCAGAATCTAAAGGCAAGAGGGTCCACACGTGCTCTCTTTCTCATCAAAACAGACCCACGGCATGCAAGATACATGATATTTCGAATCTTAGATCCCAGATCTCTATTTATCCGCGCCTAGGGCGCGAAGGCCTGATATTATTCCTTCTTGGGGTATCTGGAGCCTTGCAGAGGTGAATAGAGATATATATATTGATGACTGAACCTGTTGCAAACAATACATGGTAGCATCACATTGTTTGAATTATCGTTAACTTCTAGATACCAACAAATCTGGGGTGAAGAGACTATCGATTCAGCGGATTGCAAGCAAGCACCGTAGTGTCCATACCCTGCTTAATTCGTGGTAAATTTCTCACTTGCACTTTGTTTCGAAACCGATTCTGCATCGCGCTTACGAGTTGTTGGCAGACGATTCGCCAAGACAACTCGGCAATTAGCATTCTTCCTCCGGCAGCTCGCCCGAACCTGTTCAAATAAATAAATGTTGTACCCGAGTGTTACATTGTGACTCCCGAGTCGGTGGGGCCTTGACATGAAATATATTGGAGTTTCACAATTTTGTGGGGTGCAGACGATGATAGTCTGATAATTGTTGTCAATACGAACGTCATAGGAGATTCTGATGAATGAAGAAATACCTCAAATCCGCATATTTCAAACAAACCATAAAGTCGCGTCGCTGAGGGAGAGCATTGATAAGTCTAGAACCATTGACTTTCACCATGCACGATTCAATTGCTAGCCGCAAGCCTGAGGAGAAGCTCTAAGCATTTCTACTCAAGGTCTAGCAAATCTGCCGGCTGAGCTCCCAAAGTCGATTATGACCCCTACCAGCACAAATTCGAACTTACATGTCGTGATTGTGGGAGCCGGACTCGGTGGCGCGTCATGTGCCATCGCGTGTGCGAGGCAAGGCTTCCAAGTAACTCTTCTCGACGCTGTCCAAGAGTTCTTTCCGTTAGGTGACTCGGTAGGTTTTGGCTCTAATGCATTAAGCTTTTCAGGCGCTGGGGCTTTTACGATGATCTATGGGCCATTTCGTCACGAGCTCGGGAGTCCGTGATGCGGAATTGGGATGGAACTCTTATCGCACGAGATTCCACACTTGGCGAAGCGGAGGAGCGGTACGGCCACAAAGACCTCATTGGACACCGAGGACATTATCATAAGATTTTTATTAATCACTGCATCAAGAATGGTGTTGACGTTCGTATGGGTCAGAAGATTGAGAGATATGATGTCAACAAGCCAAGCGTTTTTCTTCCGTCTGGCGAAGAGATAGAAGCCGATGCTGTGATTGCCGCCGACGGTGTTAAAAGCACTGGCCGTACTCAAGTTTTAGGCTTTGAAGATGCACCTATACATAGCGGCTATGCCGTATGGCGGGCGTATTCGGACGCCTCCATATTCAAAGATGATCCTCTAGTCTCTCCGCTCTTGCAAGGCGACACTGCGGAGCTGTGGGTTGGTCCAGATCTGCACGGCTTTGTGACAGTCCTTCGTGACTCGACCGAGATCAATGCCGTCCTCACACATAAGGATGTTGCAGACATTTCTGAAGGTTGGAACTTTCCCGCTAAGCGTTCTGAAATCCTCAAGACTATCGAAGGTTGGGACCCAGTATTTGTGCGTGTCTGGGAGAAGATCGAGAATATCATCGATTGGAAACTGGTCTACGGGTCTCGTCTCGATAAATGGGTATTTGACTCTGGCTTGATCGTGATTATGGGCGACGCCGCACACCCCTTCCTGCCGACCTCAACACAAGAGGCCAGTCAAGCCGTTGAAGACGGCGCAACAATTGCATTATGTCTAGCTAAAGCAGGCAAGGGCAATGTGCAGTTAGCGCTGCGCACGTATTTTGAGATTCGCTACGAATATGTCAAGGAGGCGCAGCAGCTAGGGATTAGCCAGCGGGACAAGTGGCACAATTTACATGATAAAAAGACGATGAAGATGGAGAAGCAGCTAGATACGAGCAAGGGAATTCTAGATAGTTACCATTTGTGGGTTCATGATGCGGAGAAGGCGGTGGAGGAAAGTTGGGACAACGCATCAAAGAAGGTCTTAAAGAAGTATGGAAAGAGCAAGACAAATGGAATAAACGGTTCTTCATATACTAGGTAGGACTGGAATATATTACTGGGAGAGCTATGAATTGTTTCTTTTTTTTACGCTATTGAGTCCTCAACCTCCTAGGTCAGGCACACATAGCTTCTATCATGACAGTAAACGTCCTAAACTGAAAGACTCGAACTATCTCCAATCCAGCTGCCCTCAACAATTCCTCGTACTCCTGATAAGATCTCTCTTTCCCGCCAAATAAAGAGAAAGTGCTCCATGTCATGATATTTGCTGTATTCGCCAAGGCTGACTGGTTTCCTGGAATATGCTCCGAAGGTGGTAAAGTTGATGAGCTGGGAATGATGGCTGGGCTGGAGTTTAAAACTTTGTTAACAACTAGCTTGGAATTTGGCGTCCCCTTCATAGCGGTAGTAATATTTCTGAGAAGTTTCAGGGCCTCTTTGTCGTCGTATTCGTGTCTAAACAGGGGTCAGTTGAACCAAGTTTTTGATATCGTGATTGATGTTCAACTTACAGAACACCCCTCATATACCATACATCACTGATATTCGGTTGGAAATAGTCTTGCACAACAAACGATATACTATCGTCTTCCACCTTATGCTTCAAATCTTCCGGGTACATCTGAGCAGAGTTAGCACCAACTCACTTGCACGGGAAAATTTCCTGCTTAACGAACCTTCTCCAACAGGTCAATAACCGTCTCCAAATCCTGGTAAATCCATCGGAACTGTCCTGGAAACTTCCTCGTGATGTCCATACCACTATCACCAGCGCCAGCGCCAAGGTCAATAATCGTCGCATTTCCAAGCTCCGCCCAAGGATAGTCATTCAGCAAGCTTGCTCTCGTCAATTTGTTTAACCACCCAACCACACCTTCGTTACCCAGCTCGACCATAGCCGCATTCTCTGGATCGCTCATATACTGAGCGAAGTCTGGCCTGTATTTGAGACAGCCCTGCAGAAAGGTGCTGTCATTTCAGCAAAAGAATTTTTCGTTTCCGGGTTCTTGAGATCATCTGGAATCCCGCCGGCAGCTTTCATGCCAAGACTCGTGATAAATGACAGAAAAGAAAATGCGCCTTTGGATCCAGCCAAAGCGATACTGTGTCTTGTGTTCTTGAAGACATCATGCGATGTTTCTTGGAAGATGAACTCTCCCGTCAGCATTCGCATGATTCTACCCAGCTTGTGCTCGTTGACATCGACTTTGCGGGCCAGATCTCCCAGATGCACTTCTCCTCCAAGAGTTTCAATCGCATCTGCGATCTCCAAAGTTACCGCCGCATTCAGAGCCGTGGATTTATAGTGTAGCGTCCCCTGTTCAACTAATTTGAACCGTGTAGGTGTTATCAAGGTATCCACCGCTTTTAGATCCATACGGATCTTTTCTATCAGATCAAAAACCTGTTGGGAGGGCAGATTTTCTGCATCATCCAAAGGCGCATATGGCTTAGCCTCCAAAAGGTGTGGTAGATCATTTCTGGAATAGCTGATAATTCAGTTTCAAGTTGCTGCAGTTTATTGTTTAGAGATTGCCGAAGCGCTGAGAGGTAAGACATTGTCGAGACTCATTCAACACCCAACGAATTAAAATTGTACCAATCGTCAAGATTGTCCCGTACTTGAAAGTATTCACGGGCAAAATCTTGTCCAGGATATATCGTAAGCTATAATAAAAACACCTGGCAACGGTAGAGTATAACTTACGAACCACGGAAATCTATTCGGTTGACGGGCCCCATCTGGATCGGCGCCCCACCATCGGCTGTTCTACATGGCAGAGATCTGTTCTACAAATATATTCTCCGCACTTCATATTAAGCTCACCTTAATTCAATATTGCTTGGGTCAATTGATTTAGTTATAGACGTTATAGACTGATGATCTCTCATATACACAAAGAACGATCTGGGAATCTTCGCAATGCTTGCGATGTTGATTCCACGTGAAAGTGAAATGGACATCTATGTCCCCATCACCTGCTACCATATTCAATGATTGACTATTGTAGTCGCTATCCTCTACCATTCAATCTTCGGACCACATTTGGTTGGTAGGCCTGGCCACTTCTATTCGAGCAAACTCCTCGCTCATAAATCTATGGCCATCTAAATCAGCCTCAGTGGGCCAGGCAGCCTGAAAGGAAGGAGGCTCAAGGCGCACTGCGCTTGCGTTGGCAGCTAGACCCCTAATCCAAAATTCCCACGCTGAGCTTCCGTTTGCCACTTTACAGAGGTATGGTGCCTATCGCAAGCGAAAAGCTGATGGCACTGATAGTAGAAGCCTATCTCTAGGATTGTCAGAGGTGGATTGAGAACAGAGGAGGAACAAATGAGAGTGAAGAGCATTCGACCCGTCGATGGGGTGTGGACCCAGGGGGGACACGAAGAGAAGCACAAGACAGGATGTGGACGGGAGTGTTGACCTTCTAGTGACATGCGGGTTTTTATGTGACTGGTCTGCAATGCTTCTTCCCATACGAGCCTGAGCAAACTGAGCTGCAAATATAGTTAGTTCGATGCAGCCTGCGCTGGACCAGAATGTAGGGTATTGTGCAATAAATATAGTCTTAAACTTCCATACAACATTCAAATGGCGCCGTCAAAAGTAAGGAAATTTCAGGGGTCGCAAACGCTAAAATACCCTGTAACAAATCACCAGCTCAAGTTTCCAGGCTCTCCGCTCACTATCGTTTAGACTTCCCATGCTGAAGTTTAATCAGGTTTAGTGAGGCATCTCGCTTATGGCCCTTCCACGACCATGAAGTCGCTAATTGGGGCTGGAGATGCTGCTGAGGGCCCGCCAAAAAATAGGGAATGAAGAAGCCTGAAATTATAGGGCTTCCAAATTGTTTATTTTCCCTTTTGACTGCGGCCGTTGTTTTTAGATATCTATCACAGTCAGACAACACCGGTATCCTAGCTGCACGCTCACAAACTAGCAGTCATTCGATTCTCTGCATTGTGGCCCTACAACGAAATAGGAAGGACAGTACGACCTATCGCAGAGCTTGTAAATAATACGAGCGAAGAGGGGTAACAAATCAACTGTAGCGTTATCCGACAGAAATATAATGCCTTGACTAGCGTTCGATTTAATGAATTCAGTGTTGGATGTTATAAAATATTGACAGAGGAAGAAGTTGCGAGCATAAAGCCAACGAGGACCCAATTTAGGTAAGTATTCAGGATATACTGCTGTGCTCAGAGCCGCAAACATGACTGCGCCACGGAACTCGGGGGATCCCGAGTCTGGAAGTAGTTAGATGAGATTAAAGCATCTGCACTTCTTACTTGCATGCTTTGATTCCATCCGGTTAAATTCTCTCGTCATCCTCAGTCACACTTATCGATCTCAAAACCATACACTTTCATTTGCAACCCCACTTTCCCATCCGGAATTGCCGAGCACCATCTTCACAGCTCCTGTCTCTACTTACCTAAGTAGCCACTCCTGTGGGATATTTATACGGGGAACTCCTCGTCACTTGGCCTATAAATTAAATATTCATTCATCATGACTGAGGGTATCGCAGAATTTTCCGTTCCGGGTCTCTCGGCTCCTTGCAAGACCTGGTACAAAATTTTCGGCGACTTAAAAGCATCAAAACAGACACCGTTGATAGTGCTTCATGGTGGCCCTGGAGCATGTCATGAATATCTGCTTCCACTGACAGATCTCGCTCCCTCCAATCCTCTGATTTTCTACGACCAGATCGGAAATGGGCGATCGACTCATCTACCCGAAAAGTCCGGTGATGAAGCTTTCTGGACCGTTGAATTGTTTCAAGATGAGCTTAATAACCTCATCTCACATTTGGGCTTGAAAGAGCGCCCTATTGATGTAATCGGTCATTCTTGGGGAGGGATGCTCGCCGCTGTTTGGGCAGCAACACCAAGTGCAGCAAACCTCCGACGGCTGGTGCTCACGAATAGCCTAGCGAGTATAGAGGTATGGCTCGCTGGTGTCAAGGCCCTAGTTGAAAAACTACCAGAAGATGTTCAAGAAGTGCTTCGCCGTGCAGGAGAAAAGAAGGACTTTGCAGGTCCAGAGTATGAGGCGGCCGTGGAAGTCTTTTACAAGAGACATCTCAGCCTTGCCAGACCTTGGCCGGCAAAAGAGGTTCAAGTTGCACTCGAATGGCTTACAAAGAATCCAAACACTTACAACACCATGTAAGTCAACTCGATTTATTTCTTCCTTCGGTAAACAATCAGCTAATTGTTGGGTAGGTATGGCCCCAACGAGCTTGAGTGTACTGGTTCTCTTCGCGACTGGACTTCGATACCAGTATTGAAAAAAATCAAAGCCTCAACACTCTTAATCAATGGGGCAGAAGATGAAGCACAGAATGTGGCGATGCAGCCTTTCTTCGACCACATTGAGAAGGTGCAGTGGACCACGCTAGATAATGCTGCACATTTCGCCCACGTTGATCAACGAGAAAAGTATATGAAACTTTTAAAAGAATTCTTAGTGGATTCGGAAAATTAGGATACTGTGTATGAGAATCAGCCAAAAATTTCCTCGTGTGGTGGACATGAGACGCAAGAGAAGCGCTCCCTCGCTATCGAATCATCTCTTGATACATAAGCCTTCTGAAAGTAGTAGTTTAGTTTTGCGAAAAGACAAATAAATTATCCTCCAAAGAACATTGGATTAATGATGTACAAATATTACGTCCAAAAATTGAAGCAAAGATCGATTAATCATACTGCCAATTCCACAACTCAGCTCTAATCCAAAACACCAACTCATGTCATCACATCATTTCTGCATACTAGCATTCACAACTCATCAATATCCATCAAAAACTCCTCAAAGCGCGGCGTGTCAAGCTGAAAAGCATCGTCCGAATAAGGATCTGGTATATCGCCATTCATGAACTCGTGAAAGCTCATCGCTGGTGTACCAGCACAGGAGGCTCCAAGATAGAAAGGATCATCCCAGTACGTGCCTGCCATATTAATATCTCTGTTGTTCCCAGAGTCAACCGCATCACCTTTCTCGAATTGATGAGATAAGTTATCAGCAATTGAGAAGATTCCAGTGTGATTTTAACTTTGCACTCCAATATGAGAAGATTCGTTCGGCTGAAGTATTTCTGCATCTTGCGGCATTATGAGCTGGCTGTCAACATATAATGCTTTATCTTCAACAGAATCTTGAGAGATTTGTGAAGGCTCTTTGTTTTCATCTTCGCTCGACTCGCTGTAGCGCCAGTCATCATCTTCTACACAATTGTACAGTTGGCGTATCATGCGACGATGATTCTGAAAAATCTGGCACTATCACAATTGACGTTCTGCCTCTTACTTGCGTCTTTTTTGATACAATATTCTTCGAAGCTCAGACTCGACTTCTGGCGGAAGTGTCTCGAATTCCAGAAGCCTAAATTGAAGCGTTCAAATAGCTTTATTACGTCTTCAGAACAGAAGTCCAAGCATTCATCTTCCGCTTCTTCGAGCAAGCTTTCCCATGCCTTTGTATGAAGTCTGTTGGTACAATCACGTGCCAACACGTGAAGCCTGAATAGCCAGGCAGCCGGAACCCCATAAGGGTTCCGAGCTGCCTTACCCTTCTTCCAATCTACAAGCCAATTCAACCCAACCAGTACAGACCCCTCCACTCGTGAGGAGTCTCGTATTCTGGGTGAAACGGCCGAAACCGCAGAATAACTAGTTATTCGAAGTGAACCGACAAAGTCTGACCTCTTCGAAATCGATCCCACATTCTTCAAGAGCTTTGGACCACTCTTGATCACGGCCATATCTCTCGGCAACCATAGTTGGTGTCTCGCCTATTTGACTAATAGCATATATATCTGCGCCTCTAGAAATAACAGCTTGTAAAAACTGTTCAGGTTCCCGAAATGATGCATTGCATCGGTCGCAGTTACAAATGGTCGCCATCAATGCCTTAGCCTGGGGTTCTCTCTGTCCAGTGTTACAAGATGCCAGAAGAATACAGTAGATAATATTATGGCCATCATTGTCTAAGCATGGAATATCGACCCCTAGACGAAGGAGAAGCTTCGCTTTCTCGATAATTTCAATTGAGTATTCGTCGCGATATCTACATAGTTCCGCAAGTAAAAATAGTAGAGGGCTCATGCGGCAACGGTTGTAACTGAGAACCTCGGTATCCATAGTGACATATGGCTTACCAAAAAGGAGTAAAGATTTGAAAGTAGCCTAAAAAGGTCAGCTAAACTCTGAAACTTCTAGGTTGCGTGCGAGCTTACACAAGAACCAGAATCAATTATTTTTTCCAGGCTTGATTCATAGGTATTGTCGAGGTTTATCTCCAGTGTTAGATCAGCATCAAACTGTAGCATGACTGTCCAATACTGTATATTGTTTCTCAAACTTTCGTCATCCTCAGTGCTTCATGGCCGAAATTATGGGAGTAAACAGGACCGTAATGTGTTAGAGCTTTCTAGTTGAGATTAAAAACTAGAACTTAAAACGTGAATAATTAGCTTTGAAACCCTAAGTAAAGAATTTATGTACCATATGATGTGGGAGTAATTAAGCTCTAATGCATTTAGATCTGCTCTATGTTCAAGGAGAAACTTGCACATATCGACTTTCGCATTTGATGCTGCGTACTAGCAAAGGTTACTAGATCGATTTTCAATTTGAGTCTAAAATGATGCTTACACTAAGGAGAGACCGTCCAGCTTCGTCACGGTCTGCCAAGCTGGCGGTCTGCATTGTAATTGCTCTCTTTAACGCTTCAACATCCCCAGCCTCTGTTAATTTCCAAACTTCTGAATCATTAGGAACCATGGCCTCGAATTTAAGGTTGATGGGAATACTACCAACCTCGTTAATATTAATGTTAATGCATATTGGAGTCCCAGATTCTGATTTTGTATACAGAGCAATTTTCGCTGGAGAAGTAGTGGAACTGTTAAACTTCCCCGTAGTATTTTCATCAACGGACTGGGTGCTAGTTGTGTAAAATAATAATTCCAGTCGACCGTACTTTGTATACCAGGTTGTTAGCGCTGTATTACGTTTTGTGAGCCTATTAGCTTTTCTGTGACACAAGTTCATAGTGCTTTTATGGACCAAGGCTAAGGAGAAGATATTATTTTTAGCTCATATCTTGATGAAGTAATCTCTAGAGAAAGACTTACACTCTGGCTTTGGGCCAACCAACAATTTTGATTGCAGATTCATCAGATTTCTGATAGGCATCAAGTTTATTTCCGGTCTTGCGTCGTTTGGTGGCGATGAAGGTTTTCTGCGGATCTATGTAGTAGTTGAATATCATTGAACACGCTCCTTGCTTGTTGAGAATCCATGACTCGATTGAATTCTTGGGCAGCATTAAGAAGTCTCGAAAGAACAGAGTCCTGAGCTTCAGAGAAGGATTGGTCGTAAACAGCTTTCTGCGCACAGAAAAGAGAGTTGATATGGCAGGCTGTTTCTATGCTAATTTCCCTCGGCGAAGCGGGTCGGTTCATTAAGTGTTAGCTCACTACACGGTGACGGCTACCTGCAGTACTTTTCTGTAGGTGCTCGTGCACGAATTTCAGCGTAGGCTTATCAAGAGACGAGCTAAGCGAACCATGTGAGGCATGCTAATTGGATATTTTTGTTGCAGAGAAAGATTCTCAGACGAGCATATGCCAACATCTTGGTCCTTGAACTTTGGGTTCAAGTGCCGTGGGTTCAGCCTTCCTTCCAATGGATTTCACTTTCAACAGCCAGATTGACTGGTCTGCGGATTACCTGGTCCGAGATTCGAACTTTGAAGATAGGCAGAACAATTCTCCTGTTGAAACAATGGGGCTTGAGATGATGACGCAGCCGACACGTTTCTAACAACCAGTGCAAGCATTTCTGAGCTCTCCATTCAACCAACAGCCTTCCGGCCCAGAAGAACACTTTAATGACAATCAGAGTATGAGATGAAATCTGGAAACATTTTGGAATACAGCGAATGAAGCGCATGTGGGCATTATACCTGTCATGAATGATTTATGTTCCAAGCTGAACCCCTCTCCTGCTATACCTTTGAGAGACAAACTACCGCAAAATCATGTTCTAGTAGCACAAAAGCGCGCTCCAAAGGCTCAAACAATGTCTACAAATAAATGGGAGCCTGCCGACAATAGAATTCGACAGCTGTTCGTGGACGAGCGGCGCACTTACGAAGAAGTTATGGATATAATTAATAATGAGTTTAAACTCAAAGCCATGTAAGTGTTTGAAATCTTTGACACATACTTTTACTGATTTTACCAAAAGAGAGCGTCAGTATAAGGCCCGGATTTCTCAAATGAAGCTTAAGAGAAACGTCGAAGCGACAAAAAGAATTGCACTTATCAAACATATTCAGTACCGAAAGGACACACTTGAAAAGTAAACAGGATATACGGCTTAACGGCCACAGAAAATCTCAAACTATGGTACAGCAGTGGATGAAAGAATATCCTATGATTAGTAGAGCCACTTGCCATCCTCCTTCGCGTAAGTTAGCCCTCTGAATCAAAATCGTGTTGAAAAATACCTGCAACACTCCCAAGCCAGATTAATGTCCGAACTAGATCTCAGATCGCGTCATTTATTCCTTCAGTGATCGTCCCTTCTGATGGAAGTGTCTATGAAACCGAAACAGCAAATGCAACAGTCTCAGTTATGGACACCCCTATTGATCGACTTCTCAGCTACGCACAGAAATCGGATATGATTATCAGTGCGGAGCACTGTAGTGCTATATTCAACGACTTTCAGAAGATTTTGAGCTCTAGCTATGTCATCCCAAAGCATCCGATATACGAAATTTGGAGTCCCACTTTCGATGAGTTCCTGGTAACTATTCGGAATTGGATGAACCTTACTAGAAAGGTTCATCTAGGTCTGAATTCACAAGGCTCGTGTTTATAAGTTACTGCTATGGTGAAGTACTAAAGCCAATGTGTAGAGTCGATCCACCTCGAAACCTGCACCAGCAGTAGAATCCACACGAATCCGTCTCGAGTTATTCGCCAATGCGGTTTCTGGAGAACTTCACATGGGACTGTCTCTGCTGTTTTCAAGCAGATCCAACCTCCAGAATGCGACTTTGTAGAGGGAGAGCTTTCGACAAACAGGGTGTCCGCTGCACAAATTGCGTTGTATCCGGATAGTAGTTGCTTTTTTCTTATCATATAGTTCTTGACTTGGATCCGAAACTTGATCCCATGGCCAGAATCACTTACCAGTCGATAATACCGAATACTTCCGAAGTCTTCCAAATTATAGAGCATGGCACACTTCAGGACTTCCTGAAAGCTCTTGAGACTCAGATCGTTAGTCTGACCGACCGAGACGAGAGATCGCTTCTTTCTGTAAGTCAATCAACTTAATATTCCTATATTTACTAATAAGTAGTACGCCAATCACTTTGCCTAGGTCGATTTCGTTAAATTCTTGCCTGAAAATTCACTTGATCCCGATGCAGTTGAATAATTCCACCGCACGTGCACGATCCCATGCTCAACGACGGTACAGAGAGTACCACAACTTCTTAGAGATATAGCGCCGTTAATCACTCAACGAACCCCGACAGACGAGCTTTATTGAAAGGGATTACTTTGAGAGTATGGAAAGTATAATTGAGGAATCTTTCCAGATGGAGTTTGATACTCTCTTCAATAATAACTGATGAGTACTGTCATTCGAGGTGCATTTGTTTCCTAGTAGTAATTAGTTGCACAAAAAAATTTCTTAATTCTTCTCTGTTCCTAAAATTAGGTTTTATTTTGCGACAGTATTCTCCATTCCCAGGACGGCAAGCTTTATGATCATCGAGACTGTCACGTGACGAGACTCAGTCACGCAACGGCTAGGGTTAGAGCTAGGCTAGTTAGTAAGCAAGACCAGTTTCTTTAAGAGAAACCAGCACAGTAGCTAGCAATAAGACAGCTTTTACTGACTTCTTCTTCTTCTTCTCTTGTCTCCCAACAGAGACTCATTAGAACACGAAATGATACGCCCTGCTATCTCAGACGACAATTGAACCCACCAAAGTCCCCTTCCGCTTTGGGCCTGAGCGGTCGCTGCTCCAACCCGAGCCGGGTCTTCAGTCTTCAGCACGCTGATAAGTCAGGTGAAAACCCTCCTTTGCATTACTAAGAAGAGAGCCTATTAGCTTCTCTGCCGCATATGCGTCCAACCCACCAATCAGTGCGACTACAGATTTCGCGAAGCGAGGATGATGAGTCATCCCTCAGTCACGCCGTGCAACTGGGGCATTTACTGCCGAGAAAACGTCGACTGTCGATTTTTACACTCACCAGACGACCAGGCATACTTTGCAGAGAACGAGGGCCCTAAATACTTGTGGAGGTTAAAACCGTGCAATTACGGTGAAAATTGTAATCACAAAAAAACTTGTGACTACTACCATAACGAAACTGAGCGGATCTGTCCTACCTACGATAAGGCGGGCCAAGGACATGGCCAAGTAGGATCGGCGGAATGGCAGATTGCACATGGTTCATATTAGGATACTGAATGAGTATGGCCATGAAGGGAACTGCTAGAATCCAAATTGCGTGTAGTGTTAAGCAGTGAACTGATTTCGAATTTTATTATATTAAATTTGGTTAGAAGAATAATATACTTTAAACTCCGTTCTAGGGTTAAGAATTCGGGCACGTGCGAAGAGTCCACTCAGCTCTACGCCACGCCACACCATCAATAGTACGTTAGCACTATTAAAGAAGGTAAGAATAGCATCTGGAGGAAAGACAACTATCGAGGATGCCATTTACTGTTAGATTGTCAGGACGTTCCAAAAGTCAAAATCAATCCTTAGGCAGAAGTTCAATTCTCTTTCGAGGTAAAGCAGATATAATTCCGATACCAGTGACGAGATCAAGTCTCAAGGATTACGCTTTGCGTACAGTACAACAAGTTAGAGCTGCAGAAGTGCGCAAACAAATTGGCTCTTATTTTGGCTCGCCACAAGTACTTGACGCTTATCAAATGTAGGTCAAAAATATATTTTTTAAGTAGGCGGAACTAAAGCTGATTTTGAACTTTACTAGAAGAGAGATCAAGGGTAAGGATCTAGGAGGGCAATAATTCCTCCAGCGGCTTTGTAAAGTAAAGCTCGACTAGAGAGAGTCAAACATTATGCCAGAACGCGGTTGTTAAGAAAAGAGAGAAAGGAGAGGAGAGCAAGCAGACATCCTGGTCACGTGTCAGGGTCACGTGCTATCAACAGAAATACCGACTAGTATTGTTTTGGCCTAGCTGATTAAAGAAAATATATGCAGTGCGTGAAATGTGGATCATGCATGCATTAACTTAGCCTTAATAGTGTTAAAATCGCAAAGTTTATAACCTGGAAGAAGCTCGCAGTATCTTGGATTAGCGTCTATCTAAAGCTTGACTCATGAAGGACCCTATGGCGGTCGAAGGCCTAGGTGCTGCAGGGAAGCCTCGGTGTGATACCTGTCTCGATCTCAATCAGAATATCCACATAAAGACATCGATTCAGAGACTTAAGAGTTCGGGGCAGCAAGGATGCATCATATGCTCTTTCATTTATGATGGTTTGAAAAGGATAGAGGACACCGAAGATCTTCACCGGAAACCACATCGGCGTAGGCTGCGTTCAAGATCGAGCGGTCAAGGGCAAGCATCCGACGATGATCATCCATGGACCGACTGTATGATAAAACAGACAGATGACTACAACAATCCAAGTACCCTCCAGGTGGTAGCTGAAGGGAGATCTGGTCAACCACACTATTTTGAGTTCTACGCAGACTCTGGCGCGCGTTCCGCCTAATATTGTTTTTGCATAGTCTAATCATCCAAGGGCATGATCTACCATTTCCACGGATTCTATATCGTAGACACGTCGATCCCATGTTGGACATCGAGAGGGCGATAGGATTCATTCAAAGTTGCTTGGCTGAATGTGAAGCTAACCACAAATGTGCTCCTTCAAAGCCATCCTCACTTCCACGGAGGGTCCTAGACTTAGGCTCCAATGAAGATGGCACAATATTTCTTTATGAAGGACGTGGAGAATCGACTCCATATATCACGCTGAGTCACTGCTGGGGGAAAATGTTAATGATGAAGACGACCAAGGCCAACTATAATCAAAGAAGAGCCGGCATGTCGTTGTCCCAATTTCCAGTAACTTTCCAAGATACTATTCAAATAGCACGGGCATTGCACATACAGTATCTCTGCATTGATTCTCTCTGCATTGTCCAGGATGATACGCTGGACTGGGAGGAGCAGTCTGCTTTGATGGTTAAATACTATATACTCAAACTGCTACTTAAACCTCGCAGCAACGCATTCGCCTAATAGCAATGGTGGTCTTTTTTTAGAGAGATGGATACCCTCATTTGATACAGAACTTGGTCTCGAAAGACATCCAATTACTTCGCATCCTGTTCTTTTCTAGGATAACACCATAGGGGGAGCTGCAAACATTTTTGTCCATCGAAGCCTGGCAAACGCCCATATCGATATGTTAATTACGGATGTGGAAATCGACTCTACAGCGCGGTTGAATGTGCTCCACTGGTGACCTGAGCATGGGCATATCAAGAGCGTCTTTTGTCACCTCGAACCATTAACTTTCACTCGGCGGAGCTAACGTGGGACCGTGGTGGATCCGATGGCTTTCGTTTCGATTGCGAACGTGACCACCTGAAAACCCAATCATTTCAGCTAGACAAGTTTAACGTCCTAGATAAAGAAGGGTTTGTTGGGAAATCGGCTACCGCCGTGACAAAGGAAGAAGCCTTGATAACTTGGCTAGACATGGTGGTACACTTCTCAAAATTGAGATTAACGTTTACTCAAGATAAACTACCAGCAATTGCGGGTATTGCAAAGCAAGTGGCAAATATAATCCAGTCTGGATGTTTAGCAGGTCTTTGGAAGGCAGATATTATACGAGGGCTTCTGTGGCGCGCTGACTTCGATCCTGAAGAGGACCTCTTATAAAAAATATTGCAGACTTGGCACTAGAGCGGATCCTTACAGAGCTCCTACATGGTTGATTTCCGACCGGCCTTGCAGCAAATGGATAAGTTATGAATTTGCCTACGATAAAGGCGGAGGGTTTTGGGTCGATGAGCGCTTTAAAGTTCTAGGATATAAATGTGATACCACAGGGTCTAATATTTATGGCTGTGTCACAGGCGGACACCTCCTAGTAAAAGGAGCGGTCATAGTTATGGCTTTTACCTACGATCGGTTCTATGATACAGTAGAACATAGTGATGGTTCATATTACTTCGATTTCGATATCTTCGAGAAAGGCAATGCATATATCCCAGAAGGTGAGAATGTTATTGCGTTGCTTGTTAGTTAGCAAGAGCAGAAATGCTCTGCAATTTTACTGGTAGCTGCAAAGAAAGAATTCGGCAAATATGAGAGGGTAGGCATTGTGAGCATGAAAGAGAAGGATTTCAAACTTGCAGAAGAAATGGTCGTAGATATCATTTAATCTTTCATTTCAAATTCCTTAGATGTCGCAACATTCGTATTGCAAGAGAAGTCTATTGGTCTTAGCAATTGCCAGACGCATCTGCTTCTGACTTTCTCACTCTGGTGTTCCGTCTTATGTCACTATCTAAACTAACTACCCTGGAAGGGAGTTGGAAGAAACGTCGTCTGTCGCCCCACTTCCTCCTCCTCCTCCTCCTCCTTCATGCTATTTCAAGACTAGTCCTTAGTCACCTGTTCAATTTTAGTTTCCATAAAAGATCTTCTATTTTGTAACAAATCAAAAACATTGGGGAACACCTCATCATCCGTTTTGTTTTCAGCTTACATTTTAATTATCATTCCACGTTCCCTTAACTGTGAGATCCTTCAATCCTTTTTAAAATTCTTTAAGTTAATCTACAGCCTTCAACCTCTAATCCAACCTACCACCTCGTTCTCTCCCTCCAATGATACCACAATTGCAGCAAACTGAGATATGTTTCCTGTCGGTACTCGCATAATTATCTTCAAGATCATCGCAACAAATTACATCTTCAACTCCAAACAACGGTATCTTGGTGCCAGACACGCCATCGTCTGCCAAGAATGGCAATTATTTTTTGAGCGCAAGAACTTTCATTGTCTTGTCCTTGATAGGAACGCGTAGGTGATCTCGATCGATTATAGGTGTACGGAAAGAAGAGAGAGCATCTTGATTTCTTAATGTTGAGTGTCAAGTTTGGGATTTTTGGTTGCAATATTTGCCATTTGAAAGGATATGATGAGATGAGCAAAAAACGAGTTATCAAATCAAGTCTCTTCGAATTTGGGGAGTGTATCATCTCAGTTGTATCATTTATTTAATTAACATTAACTCATTGTTGTAGGAAGTAGAGCTACATTAATACGCATGCTATCGCTATTTGTCACTAAACCTACGTATAGTATGGTAGATCTCCTGTCGAATTATCAGTTATTTAGAGAAGTGGGATTCGTGAGAAGAATGTCTTAGGTGGTTATTCTTTAGGCGAAGATATTTGCAGTCCTTGAATTGTATTCACACAGCTGAATTAGATGCTTCGAGCAATCTGTAAGAAAGTAACTGGACTTCTCGAACTTTTCAACATGTAGGCGAGATATGATGTACGTGAATGCACATTCAGATGTGGTGCCTTCCACGGATCTACCAAGAGCATTTTAATGAGGTCGTTATTTACCTCGTGGAATACTATCGAGTGAAAGAATGATACCTTATAAACTTTGGACAATCCTAAGATCGAAGCCTTTGAAATCTCTTTGACAGCAATGTTTTACTTACAAATTGCCTTGAACAATTAACTTTGACATTTGATAGTTCGCTTCAATTTTCACATAACGCCACATGAAAGGCTATCAGCGGGGTAATATCAGATCACATATAGGTACATAAGTTAGCACAACCAAATCCGCCCATCGCGATCGCTGCAGGAATTAACCCTTTGTCGATCTTTTAAAATCACGTGAAGAGGGTTTAAGTCACGTGCCAGCCTTTCTCACTGCAACTAGCGCAGTATACACCATACATTGGCTGAATCAACGAAGATTAGATTGTGAATTAGAGTAGGGCATGGTGCTTTCAAGTGGAAGAATCGATTTTCTAAATGCTTTGCGGCTTGCTGATTGTTTTCGCAGCCTGAAGGTGGCTGAGGGGTGATGGGCTGGCGAGGCTGGCTGGGCTGTGCATTTAGCGCGCGAGCAAACCCAAGGTGTGCCTTGCGACGAAAGATCCTCTATCATCCCGATCTACAGAGTCAAACTCGGGCAATTTGACCTCAGAGCCTTGATTGACATCGTCGTTGAGCCGATCCTGATTATAGCTGTGGTTTTACAACAGCCTCATCTTCGCCGCATACCTCAGGCTACCACCGTTCAGGGTTGGACCTCTATAGTGGAGTAGCATCTCCTAGTCTATATAGAATCCTGTTAGAAACATGGTTCTAACCGTTCTCTATCCTTCTGGCGGAGCCAGCGCTGCCCCAGTCCCGTCTCTTGAGTAGGTATAATCACGCCTAGCACTAGCTATTATTACCATCCGGGAACTAACTCATTGGCTTTGCAGCATGGTCACTGTTCATGGCCTCGATGGAGATGAGATTAAAGCATGGACACACCCAGCTACGAAGGCATTCTGGCCAAAAGATTTTCTCCCTAGCGACATTCCTGAGGCGCGAGTCATGGCTTTTGGTTATAATGCCGGTTCTGTATTTAGCAATACAACAGCAGATATTGTGGATTGTGCCAAGGATCTGCTTAGCAGCCTGGTTGATAAACGAGAAGAAGAGGGGGAACGTACAAGACCGATTATATTTATTGCTCACTCGCTGGGTGGTATTGTAGTGAAGCAGGTTTGGAATTGTGCCGCTGGTCCATATTTAAATACTAACAGGCCTAGGCTCTCTGCTTAGCTCGGATCGAACCCCGTTACTCTCTTATCTGCGAACATGCTCTTGGAATTATCTTCTTTGGGACCCCACATCGTGGTAGTGACAAAGCAGCGTACGGGAAAATCCTCACAAATATCGCTGCATCTGTAATGCACAGGCCGACCTCAAAGCTTCTCGGTGCCTTAAAGAGCAATAGCGATACCCTCGTCCGACTTACGTCGGATTTCAGACATCAGTTACCGCAGTATCAGATTGTCAGCTTTTATGAGAGAAAGCCGGTAGGGATATTCAAGAAAGAGGTGAGGAGACTATCAATTATCCATTATATATAGAAAACTAACTAGCTATATTAGATTGTTGAGAAGCATTCGGCATTGCTGGACGTTGCTGGAGAAGACCAGATACCAATGGATGCAAATCATGGAGACATGTGCAAGTTTTCCGGGCGTGATAACGGCGATTATGAGAAAGTATTCAAAAGAATACGGAGAGTGTTGAAAGCAAAGAGCAATGTGAAACAGAGTATCACTGGTATGTGACAATAATTTTGAAACACCGTATTGCTGTCGACTAAATAATTTAAAGACTCATATAATAAACACTACTTGATCCCGCATAATGTCAGCGCGGTATTTACTGGGCGGCATGATGTGTGCAGAAATCTGCAGGAGGGCTGCCTAACATCAGGACCCTTCACAATGAAACGCGTCTATGTTTTGTACGGTTTAGGAGGCTCTGGAAAGACACAAGTATCGTTAAAGTTTGCCCAAGACAACCGAGAGAGGTATTCTCACAGCATCCAGCAACATTTATAGGCTAATGAAATTTAGGTTCTGGGGCGTATTTTGGATCGACAGTAGCACCGAACAAACAATCGAGCAGGGATTCTTAAAGATTGCTCAAAGTTGCCAAATCGAAAATGATTTACTAGCAATTCGGACTTGGCTCTCAAACATTCCTCAACAGTGGCTCTTGATCTTTGACAACACAGATGATCCCTCCATTGACATATCTCGGCACTTCCCTGTTGGCTCAAAGGGAACTATTCTAATAACCACACGCAATCCTGAATGCAAAGTTCATCAAACGGTCGGGTCGTACGAATTTGCAGGTATGGAAGATGAAGATGCTGTTGATTTACTTCTCAAGACTATTGGGACGGACGACATCTCTTTGAAAGCCTCCCGAGTTATGGCCAAGAACATTGTGACAACTTTAGGGAACCTCTCTTTGGCCATCATCCAAGCGGGGGCTACTATCAGGCAAAATTTATGTCGGCTAGAAGACTACTGTGATACGTATCGTCATCATCGACAGGAGTTATTAAGCCGTGCGCCTTCCCAAGCTAGCTCTGATTATAAGTATACGGTCTACACAACCTGGGAAGTCTCTATCAATATGATCGAAGGAATGAGCAGCGAGGTTGCCAGTCATGCGCTCGATCTACTTCGGCTGTTCTCTTTCTTCCATTTTGACGGGATTTCCGAAAAAGTCTTTAAGGAAGCTTGGAGAAGGGCAAAACGCATGCCGTATTCGGACTGGACAGTTTCACATCAAATCAGCTGGTTGAATGAACATGTTGTTGATTGGGATCCATACCATTTCCGAGAGGCTATCGCTCTGCTCTCATCTTTCTCTCTGATACAAGTTGACGGGTCAAATAATAACATCTCAATGCATCCGCTTGTTCACATGTGGGCTCATGAAAGGCTATGTATAGCAGAGCAAGAGAGATGGTCGCTTACAGCAGCTCTCACGTTGGCGACTTCTACACCTTGGGGGGGGGGAATATCTGATTATATCCTTCGAAGGACTTTGATATCTCATGTTACAATGTGCATGACCTTCTTACCACCAGAAGTTTTCTTTGAAACGGGCGATGGGGAGGACGAACGCCTTAAGATCGCTAAAATTTTTATTAATGTTTTAGAAGAGACTGGCCAGTGGCAAAGAGTCTTAAGACTTGAGGAAAAACTGTTCGAAGCACAAAAAAGAGTGCTCGGAGACGAGCACCCTGATACTCTTCATTCAATTAACAATCTAGCAGTTAGCTATAGCAACCTCGGCCGAAACCAAGAAGCTGTAGAGCTTGGAGAGAAAGTATTCGAAGCAAGAAAGCGCACGCTCGGAGACGAACACCCTGATACTCTTGATTCAATAAACAATCTAGCAGTTATTTATAGCAACCTCGGCCGAGACCAAGAAGCTGTAGAGCTTAAAGAGAAAGTATTCGAAGCAAGAAAGCGCACGCTCGGAGACGAACACCCTAATACTCTTGATTCAATAAACAATCTAGCAGTTATTTATAGCAACCTCGGCCGAAACCAAGAAGCTGTAGA
>QYAI01000133.1:0-73825 GCA_003988855.1 Arachnopeziza araneosa
GCTATATGCAATGGCGTCCATTTCCCATTATCCTGAGCTTCTGTATCAGCGCCTCTATCAAGAAGCAATTTCGCAACTTCGGCATGCYCAAATCCAGAAACTGCATGCAATGGCGTCCATTTCTTATCATCCTGAGCTTCTATGTTAGCGCCTCTATCGAGGAGCAATTTCGCAACTTCGGCACGCCCAAAGTTAGAAGCTGCATGCAATGGCGTCCATTTCTCATCATCCTGAGCTTCTATATTAGCGCCTCTATCAAGAAGCAATTTCGCAACTTCGTCACACTTATATTGAGAAGCTACACGCAATGGCGTCCATTTGTTATTATCCTGAGCTTCTATATCAGCGCCCCTATCAAGAAGCAATTTCGCAACTTCGGCATGCCCAAATTCAGAAGCTTTATGCAATGGTGTACTTTTCTCATTATCCTGAGCTTCTATATCAGCGCCTCTATCGAGGAGCAATTTCGCAACTTCGGCATGCCCAAATTTAGAAGCTGCATACAATGGCGTCTTTTTTCTACTACCTTGAGCTGCTATATCAGCGCCCCTATTAAGGAGCAATTTCGCAACTTCGGCATGCCCAAATTCAGAAGCTATGTGCAATGGCGTCCTTTTCCCATCATCCTGAGCTGCTATATCAGCGCCCCTATCGAGGAGTAGCTCGACAGTCTCATTATACCCCTGTGCAGTGGCCCAGAACAATGGGGTCCGGCCTAGGGAATCGGTTGCGGCCATGTCGGCACCATTGTCGAGCAGAAAGTTTGCGGCTTCTAGCCCAAAGTAAGCTGCCAAATGCAATCCTGATGATACACCTTCTAGGTTGTAGTAAAAATCACCCCAAAAGCGCTCCTGTCGATTTGCATAACGTAACGATTGAGCCGAAGCATTTACTTGAGCCTTTTTCTGTAAAAAGGCCTTGACTTCTGATATTACCGTAGAAACGGCGCGAGCGTGATGTCCCCAAGCCCATGAGGCGTATTCATGAATTGGATATAATTGGAGTCGGTCTTCAAATTCGCCGTATTCGGAACAACTTCCGTTCGCAAACGCGTCAAACGAGAGATAAGTAACACAAATAATTGTTATTTGTGTCTCAGCGCCTGGGAACCAGCGTCCTCGCGTTCGATCAAAATACTCCTGAGTTGTGTAGTGAACTAGGCGGATAATATGGCTTTCTTCATCTACAGTAACCAACCCAGCACACACAGATACCATGTCTTCCAGCTCTGGAATATTCTCCTCATCTAGACCAGACTCGCCAACCTCCACAGCAAGCGCATGTTGGAGTTCTGTTGTTTTGAGTGGTCTCTTTGCACAAGTGATCCACGATAAAACTTGCTTGGCAAGCTCTTGCTGATCTTCGAGTTGCCCTTCAATTCTTAGCATTGCATCGTCATATGCATAGTCATAGGCCTTGGATCCAGATGGCAACGTCACAAGTGCATTTCGAATTATCTTAGGCGATCTCTTCCCAACGAGAGAGTCGAGATGTAGCTGCGCGAGAAGAAATCTGGGACTAGTCAGTACGCAAAGCGATACCTATATTATAAGTAACCTACATCCCCTGTACTGATTGAATGATGCTAGACTTGATTTCTTCCTGCAATTCAGGATTGCGAATAACAAAACCCGGTAATCGAAACATGTAACCATCTAGGTATTTTCCGACATCCTCACTGGTTGCACGAATCTCTAATATCGGGCTTTGCTTAAACCTTTCCGTAATGTCTGGTATAAATCTAGAAGTTGCAAAAATATTTATTTTGGAGGTCGTTTGAAGTTCAAAGATTTCTGACAGAAGTTTCATCCGGGTGCCATCAGAAGCTTGGCACTCATCTAGAGCATCAATGACAATAAAGACTCTAGAATATATCATAGCTACAGACTGGAGGCACTTAGTAATCTCATCGAGAGAGGGGCGCGTTCTTCTTGCTTTATGTCGATCATAAAGCTCTTTCACGCTATCTCCTAGACAAGACTGACACTCAGCTAACTGTTTAAGCAGGCCCAACAATACGTCGTTGACCTTCTGTTCGTTTTGGCGCCGGAAGTTGCAGTAAAAATACGCGATGCCGATACTGTTGTCATCTTGAAAGCGAGTCATAAGCTCGTGTATGACAATCGACGCAAGGATCGTTTTCCCTGCCCCCGGAATACCTGGGCAAAACAGTGTCTGGTCGTTCGTCCCAACCCATGTCTTGAACTCTTCCGATTCAAGAAGCCATCGCCCAGTCCCGTCTTGTCTTCGACTAATATAGTCATTTTGCTGGGCAGCATTATTGATGGGGCTGATCCATTCCAAAATTGCCTGGTCTTCTTGTTTCCGCTCTTGAGCCTCGTGCCGTTCATGTAGTCGATCTACACTGCTTAATATCTCGTGAGAATGTTGACTGCATTGCATTAACTTCAATCCTAGAAGACAGGCAATAGGAGACAGATCTTTGGAGCATCTAAAAATAGTGGAAGAATTGTAACACACTGTCGAGAAAACTTGAATGGATAATTACCTAGCAACTTTCGCTCGAAATGCATTCAAAAGAGTGACGTTTGTAATGATGCGAGTTCGGAGCTCCTTGATATCCTCTGGTTCCCATGTAAGTCTCTTCCACGCCCTTTTCATCTTATTTCCAGATGCTCCGGACTTCAGATCATTGTATGTAGATAAAGTTTGATCTAGCTTTCTCAGAACATTGAGACAGCTGGTAGCAATCTCCCCGAGTTCCGTCTTCTGCTGATCATCGAGATCGGGCTCGGAGAATCCGACTTCCACATCCTGCAGCACGATCGAGAGACTTCTTACTCTAGTTTACTCCAGAATTAGCTTCATTGAATTACCCGACAACCCATAGCTGGAGAAGCCTTTGATGAAATCCTTGGAAGCCGCTGAGGTATGACAATCAAGTGTACGCATCATGAGCACCTATAAAAGACACACTAACTCATCTGAAATATCCTCGAATTGTCTTGGCGCATCAGCAAACTCCTTCCGGATCTTCTTTGCAAGTTCGATGACGGTGATGAAATCACCGATACTGAAGCCAAAGCTCATCGTGTTGTAGATCACAGCGGACAACAGCAACTGCAGGATAGGATACTGAATGATGGACTGCAGGTATATAGGCACACGTAGCTTCGCTTGGTATGGTATCAAGAGGTAGTTGCTTTCGAACAAGTATGGATTGAAGCAAACTTCCTGTGTTAGGTTGCACCCAGCCTTACCAGGCTGCCTCCTGCGCTGGCAGTACACAAAGCCTCTCACGTGATGTTCACAGAAATATTTCCCACTTGGGAATACAGAGGTACCTTCCTGCTGAGTAGTGAAGAAGATTAGCTCTCATCCACAAAGCCTAAAAACTATCAATATTACTGTGCTCAGAAATAATCTTATCACGTGACTGATATGGTGCTGACCTCACCCAAGATGCTATTCCAGAACGAAACATGAGTAAGATTTATATCAAGCCCGGCTTAGGCATGACCGTTCTATGATGTTTCAACACTGTTAAAATAGTCGAGCTCCGCCGATTTTCCCCATGTAGCTTGTCAAACACCACGATTCGGAAGCGGACAAGCCCCCAATCCAAATTTGCGCAAAAAAAACAAAATATGCAACTCGAGAGACTTTCCTCAGATGAGTATGCCCAAGAAAGAGGACAAGTAAAAAAGGGAGGGTTTGAATGCGGCGCACGTGACTTTCTCGGTTACCCTGATTCCCTTTTCGAGTTCGGCTTTCATATGCCTATAAATCCTCACGTCACTTATCAACACAAGCAGGAAACCGAACGGGTGGTCAGAGAAACGTGAATAACGAGCCAGGGCTCTGATCTATCTACACGGCGCCATCCAGACAGCACCCCTCGGAAAAGTGTACCTAGAAGATGAAGATGAACAAGGTATATGTAAAAAAAACGCCAACTCTCTCCCTCTTCCAAAAATAAGTCATGATAGCGCGTCTGATAGCTGGTGAAGTATAGACAAGAACCCAGAAACCCTAAAAGATATCCAAGAAGAAGAAGATGATACAAGAAAATAAACCGCGAGAAGCCCCCCAACAAAATTCCGAAACGCCGGTATGATTCCTCCCATGTTTTCTCTATCCCGAAAACCCAATCCCAGTCCGAGACCCAAGCCCGAACCGAGACCCATCCGAGACCCAAGCCCGATCCGAGACTTAAGCCCGATCCGAGACCCGATCCGTTCCCAAAACCATTATCCCGTGTAGACGCCAATGTACTCAATCTCCATGCCGGCCGCCGTTCCGCTGACGGTGCTGGCGGCTGCGCTGCCAGGCCAGCCACCACCCACGGCGACGTTGGAGATGATGTACATGGGGCTCTGGGCCATGGCGACCCAGGCGGCCTCGTTGCCCACATCGGCACCGTGGACGACGTGATAGGCCTGGCCGTCCATGTACCAGGTGATGCTCTGCTGGGTCCAGTCGGCGGGGCGGAGATCAATGGCGTGGGCCCAGGTGTGCCAGTCGCCGTAGGAGAAGGCGATGCCGGCGCTGAGGCCGGTGGGGTCGTTGCAGGCGGAGCCGCAGTGCAGCGTGCCGAAGCCCATGGCGCCGCCGTCGATGTTCTCGAAGGTGTCGATCTCGCCGCATTCGGGCCAGGGTGTGCCATGGCGCATGGCATCGCCAAGGGACCAGAAGGCGGGCCAGATGCCTTGCAGCTGGCTCCCGGGCGTGCCCAGGCGCAGGCGCGCCTGCACAATCATCTGGTGGCCGGCCTGGGTGGTGAAGGCGGGGATGGACTCGATGCGGCAGGAGGTCCATGATCCGCCGTTGTTCTCCGGGAGGATGAGGAAGGTGTTGGAGGAGGTGATGTAGCAGTTGTTGCTGTTGGCGGGATAGGATTCTTCTTCGCCGTTGGAGGGCTGGCCGCTGAATCGCGTCCATTTGGTGTTGTCGAGGGTGCCACTATCAAACTGATCGCTCCATGCAAGTGTGAAGCCGGAGATGGTCTCGGCTTGGACAGAGAGAGCGGTACGGACCAGAGCGCTGAGCACACTGGCGAGGAGAAAAGAACGCATTTTGAAGAGGGATATACTGAATTGGGATATGCTGAATTGGAGTCTGAAGGAGTGACTTGAAGAAGAAGAAGAAGAAGAAAGAAAATCGACACGCGAGTATATAGGCAGGTAGAGACTGAAGTGGTGCCGATAGATGCGATTGTCTGGGAAACATAAACGCTTTATATGATATGTGGTGGGGTGGGTAATTAGTTCAGATAAACGAAGCAATATCTCCAGGTATATAAGGCCCCCTCTAAGAAACAAGCACGACTCCTCGACCCCATGAACATCAGACAAACTCCTGCCCAAGGCAGAGGAACAGCTGAGCCCCTTGAACGATCTAGATGCGCTGACTTGAGGAAGGAAAAGCCGCTTCCTGCCTGACCAAGACGTGGCCATCCACCCACCATAAATAGTCCCCGGTCCAGGAGACCGCCTCCGCAGATGAGCAGCCAGTGTTGGCCGCCGCTTAAGGATTTGAAACATGTTTCCAAAGCCCCCACGACCAAATCTCAGCGCAGCATCCTTTGCCGGAAATAAGGCAGTGGGCCCAAGCCAACAGGAGTGCAAAGGCTCTTCCTTCAGGGGCGGAGCGGCTAAGCGACCCCGTAGCGAATGCCTGGCCAGTGCCGGAGTCCGACATCTGCTCAGCGGTGGGTGAGAAGACGCCATGTGGTGGCGGTGCCTGGTGCCTGAGTACTTGGACATGACCTGCGCGAGATCGGGAGATGGCCCGGTTTGCTGTTCCCGCAGCCCAGAATCGCCGACCGTTTGTTGGCGCTCCACACGTGGCGGAGACAGACGCGCAGGCCAACCTCACCTCATCCTCTTGCCGTGCGTGATCGACCTCACTCACCATCATGCTGATAGCACTTCAACCTCGCGGCGGCCTGAAGCTGAGTCGGGATGAGCTGGCAGATTCGCATGTGCCCTGATTTGGCCCATCTTGCCAAATTCATGCGAGAAAAAGATCTTGATGCGAGTGTTGTTTGAGGTTAAAGGGATGAACTCCCGCAACTCGCTTCTGATTCGCGAAGCCTAGATTGGCGATCACGTGCACTCATGGTCCCTGGCCATCTATTTCCTCTCTCCTATCTTCTCCCAAGGAACACCTTCGAACGAAAGGCACGTTACACCGGAGGTTAAATGCTTGTTTTGACTCCCATCCACGAATCAGATGGATGACCTGCTTTATCGTGTAGATTAAAGATTCCTAGGGCAGGTCCGGAAACGAATCCGGTTCTCCTTGCTTCCCTCCCGCAGCCACAATATCAATGCTGGGCGTGATTCAAACTCGCGAATACATCTCCGAGGTCCATCTATCGCATGCACGTGGAGAAAGTGCTTTTATGAATACTCGCACATGCAATATACGCTGCCCTGCTGGCGGGGACGAAAACCTGATGTTGTACTGCCAGTACCGTGACATTGCATGTTGGCCGCAGAGAACAGGTCGACGTGCCGACACGGGCGGACGGAAACACGGCCATGCAGCCCTATATATGAGGACCACGCAACGAGCGTTGTCTCTGCGACGGGAACCCGTGATAAACATGAAAACAACACGAGGCTGACGAGGGAGATGGTCATCTCACCCCACAGATCGGGAATGCAACACGAACTCCAGCACGTCTGAGATGTAGACCTGCCAAGTTTGGGCGAGTGGCAGATATATACAGGAGCAGCCGTGCCACGGAACCGGATGTTTGTGTGAAACGCCGACTCGCATCTCCACCACGCCAACGTCCTCCATGGTTCAACGGGTTTCTTGAAAGTTTGGAACGCATGTCGGACTGGGAACATGCTGGATGCAATGTCGCTCTACAATTGGCCGGTGTTCTGGCTTCAGCTGCTTGGATCCAGCCACACGTGGCGATACTGATTTGCGGCTTGATGTGCTGAAGGAATGCAGTTCTTCATCTTGGACATTTTTGGACATTTCCGCATTTAAGCTGCTAAATTTAACCATCTTTTCTAATACAAGCTCCTAGAGACCAAATTATTCTTCTAGTAGAAAGCATCTCTCCTCAGCAGGGCGTTTCAACTACATACCCCCGCCCCGCTTAGTTCCAATGTCAGACTTGTGCAACACCAGAAAAAGTCACAACCAGACACCATGACCAAGCAACATCACATCATAGAGCGGCTGTATGAGTTCCACGAACCCAATCTCCCACCCCTCACTCATTCGCTACCAACGTCCAACATTTCCAACGCGCGGAGCCCATGGGACGCTCAAACCACCCCACATTACAACAACTCTATTCGTCTGCTCGGTATCGGTGCCAGTCCGTAGTTACTGTACGCACCATGTCGGCACCCAGGTTTGCAAGCCACCATCACAGAGCATGTTGGACGTGTGGCAGGATATTTGGCGGGCGTGATATTTTATAGCCGGACAAGGACAGGCGGGGGAGAGAGCTGCAAGAGATCCGTGATGCTACACTGCCTATACAAGTACCAGGTTTCTCCACAACTTCGACGTGCAACAAAGCTCGAGTGGAGGTGAGAGAGCGAGACCTCACTGTGGGATACTAGGTTTCTCCACAACTTCGACGTGCAACAAAGCCGAGGATGGCACGATGTATATATTGTTGTCGTATATGACTCTGCCATGTTTGAGCATTGGTCTGTGTAGCTCATCTCATCTTGACAAACACTTGACCAGAATGCCAGCCAAACAGAGCAAGACACTCAAACGGTGATGAAAACCAAGAACTTCAACCTGTACTCACCACAGTGAGAGAAAACTATTCCCGTTGAGACATTCATTCGTTGTCAACAGCAAAGACCAACAAAGCCCGAGGTTTCACCTCGCATATGCCACCCATCCACCAACCAGCCATTCGGCTCCTTCCCCGCCTCCCGCTCCGTCTGCAGTGCCGTACCATCAACTCCACCCCCGGACCCGGCATCTGACGCCTTCCCAGCTTCCGAGGAATATGGCGTGTCCCATAACAAACCTCAGACCCCCCGACTTTGCACCGCTGCACAGCAGCATCCGCTCATCCCCACTCGGCGGCTCCTCTACATTGGGCTGGGATTCCCCAGGATTGCGAAGTGCAACAGAGAGGACTGGGATGCGGACGGTGAGAAGATGGGACGCCGGGTCCTGGTCGTGGTGATGCGTGATATAAGAGGAGGGGAGCGTGGTTGTAGGCCACGCGGTTCCGGGATATAAAATGCGATCATCTTCCTGGCCGTTTTCACTGCAGTAGCAGACTCGGAGCAAGAGGGAGGTATTTCAATCCATTGATACAGATCCAATATCTGCTCTTCAACTTCCAATACAGGAACCGCCTCTGAGAAACAAAGTGAGTGAGCCAGCCAGCCAGCCAGCCCACTACAGATCCATCCCCGTCTCCAATAAAGCACCATCCATGCGCATAACCACGCACAGAGATTCTCTTAAAACTACCAAACATCCACCAAGCATCCACCACACCGACCCGAATCCCCGGGATGCCATGGGGAAGCAGACGAGACGGCCGTCTCCCGCGCGGCGTGCACGACATCGCTCTTCTGCATGTGGAAGAGGACCGGGCTTCTCCACGGGTGCGATGTACAACAGAGGGGCCTGTTGGTATGGGTTGATCCTGCTTGTGTAATGGAAGAAGTAGAGTCTGGGCGTGTTCCCGCCCGAGATGCCAGGCATTTCCTATGCCACCTACCTCACTTCGGATCGCACCTACATGTCTGAACTAGCATTCTGCACAAGTGTGACGTGCAAAATATTCCAATCAACTGGGAGAAAGGACTAAGAAACCATACATTGAAGTATGGGCATGCATGAGTAAATATGATCCCTCTATCCAGAATGCTGGTAGCCACATCAACAAGTGAAATTTATCATTTGCAAAGCACAGTAAGTTCTCGATCTATAGAAACCATGCCTTCCAAACCCGTCTGATATGCAATCCCTTCCACCCATGCCATCCATCCCATTCATTGCAGTCCGATAATGTATCCCATCTAGGTTTCATGTCCACGATCGTAGCTCATTCCATCCAATAGACGATAATGCTCGCGAAACCTAGTCCGCCCTGGTAACACCCGCCCCCAACACTATCGGATTCGGAATAGGATTGCCACTCCCCATACTAATGCTGCCTTCAATACGCCGCCTTGCCTCAAACTTCTCCTCTTGCGTGATATCTTCCTCTTTCTTACGCATGTCTGGTGTATGTTGGCCTTGCTTTGGATGGTGACCAATGGACATGCCTACTCTCAACTGTTTATGCATAAATTAGTTGACTGAACTAAGGAATGCAAGATTCAAGATCTCGACGACACCAAAGAGAGGGAAGAGCAGAGCGATACAACAATGAGAAAGAGAAAGGGAAAAACTAACCAGAGTCTCCAATGCTCCACTCGAATTATCCACCAGATCATCATCGAAGCGCATTGCTCCCTCTTCAAATAGTAACAAGATCGTGCTCCCTCCGAATTTAAAGTACCCCAACTCCTCCGCCCGATGGACCTCTTCGCCCTCTCTTCGTGTGATAACGGTACTACCAACCATCATTGCACCAACACAGATGACCATCACACGTCCATGCGCTTGACTATCAATAGGGATGACCACACGGATATTTTCGCCATAAACATCCAGAGCAGAACGAATAGCCATGGGATTGACGGTGTAATACTCACCATCGATTGGCTTCGGCTTGCCCATGATGCCATCAACGGGAATGTGGAAGCGGTGGTAGTCTTGTGGAGCAAGACGGAAGATACCGAGAGCGCCATTCTTGTAGCGCACCGCGTCTTCGGGGTACGCATTACCTAGTAACCTCTCAATGCTGAATTCCCGGCCCTTGACCCAGATCTTTGTCGCCTCATCCATGCGGTTAAAAACCACACTTCGACAATCCGCTGGGGATACGATGATCCGTGGGTTATCTGGCGCAGAACACGGTCTTGCATCGGGCTTGAGTTGACGGTAAAAGAATTCGTTGAAATTTTTGAAATCCGAGAGCGGGAGGAGCACCTCAGACATGTCAAGTTGGTGGAAGGCGATGAATTTAGGGATTTCGGCTGCGGAGGCAGGATCATCAAATTTGACCCCTTGTTTGAAGGAGAGACCCTTGAGCAGTTTGCGAACTACATATTGAGTCAGTAGGGAAGGAGATAAGTATAGGGAAAAGTACTTCTCTTCTTTTCCATATCGCGAGATGAAAGGCCCTTGTATAGCAGACGAATACCAAGACGGACGTAAACAGACATACGTTCCTCGTTGATCTGACCCGTGATTCGATCTTGAACAAGGATGTTTGCTGAGTTAGCACCGAGTTTGTAACCTCCGTAAGAGATTTTTGTAATGACTTTGGAGTACCATTTTCTCTGTGCTTGACTCGAGGTTACGAAACCAGCCATGACGATATTGTTGACCTGTCGCCAATCTTGAGAAGCACATGTAGCAATATGAGTGATGATATCTGCGTCGGATCGCTTATTGAGGCGGGGTTGGTGGCAGATGGGACATTCACGAATCTCAACCACATGCTCCTCGCGGTCATCATTCAAGTCATCAGCAGCAAGATATTCACCTTCTTCGCCAGGCGTAGCGAGCTCATCTACACTTTGAGTTGATGTACCGAACTGAGAATCCGAGACGTTAGTTGCCGAATCAGAAATATCAGAAGGCTCGCTTCCTGGAATTCCCATTGTTCCTCCAAGTTGGGTAGGAATCTTGCTTTTCACTACAGCAGAATCAGGCATCATACCCCTCATCCTGTCTCCCATAGATTGCTTTGGCTTCTCAAAAAGCTGGTCTTCCAGACAGATCACTGCCTCGTCAAAGGTCAAATCATTGTTAGCTTCCTCTCCAGCTTGTGCTGAGTGAGGGAAGCGGCTGAACCAGCTATTGATGGTAGACTCCTTCAGCGTTGACCCAAGTGTGTCGAGCAAAGTGGTTAATTCAACCTTGCTAATCCGACAAGTCTCATCCGTATCATACTGCTTCAACATCGAGCGCCAGAATTGCTGTCGGAGAGCTGGGTAAGGCACATATTTAGCCTTGAGAAAAAGTTGAGGACTGTGTTTCTCTTCCCATTTCTCGGCATTCTTCAACTTCAATGGAATGGTGAAAGAGTGGAGATCAGGATCCCCAGCACCCTCAGAATCCTCAACCGCATTCGGATTCGGCAATGGATCACCTGGCTGAAGACCTGCTGGATTACTGGTGGGAGCTGGTGTGGGAGGTTGGGATGCTACATTCAACTGTGTGACACTTGAGGCAGAATTTTGAGTCTTCAGAATAGGTCGCCCTAACTTGTTGAGGCTTTGTGCTGAGGATGTTCTCGACAAAGGCAGTCTGAAAAATGATCTATTTGGTTGTGCGAGAAGATTGTTTGCATCCGGTTCCTTCAGAGAGTAGAGGCCTGTCTCTGGGTTGGCATCAGGTGCTGTATCCATAATATCTTTCAGCGAAAGATTTGTCGAAGCAACGAAATCGTTCCCAGACAATTTGTCTCTATCAATGACTGTAAAAGAAAAGGAGTATGCCTGTTCATGCTTCGTAACTTGAAAGATCATCTTTTCATTGAACACCGGATTGAGATTGTGCCGAATAACTCTTGTGCGGTAAGTCTTCTTGCCCAGCGAGGCCACGACGAAGGGATCCATATCGAAGGATGTGCGAGTCATGTTGCGTTCCGGAGGGAGATCTGTGGCTTTCCCAATCTCAAGAAATATAATTCCTACTACCTCACCGTTCCCAGAGAAATCGTACGTCTTCTGTTGCTTCTTCCTCCTCAGACCTCTCAGTCTCAATCTCTTCTTACGCTTCTCAGCGTTCTCGGGTTTCGAAGGATCGTCCGTCTCATCACTACGCTCTTCGTCCTCGTCGAAATCTTCGTCATCTCCACCAGCGCTGGACTCCAAGCCCAGTTGCATATTTGGAGTTCCAGAATCTACCAGGCTTGCGTCTACGAAACCGGCCAAGATTCTGAACTTCTCCAACACATGCACTGGTTCGGCGACAAGGGCAGTGGAATCAAAAAGTGTAAACTGCAATTGTACCTCTCCAGATACGTTGCTGCTCTTTTTCCCTCCCGGTCTTTTGCTTCGCAGAGGGTACCAGGTCGGAGGCTGTTCGGTTTGATCATTGACAAAGATATCTTCCAGCGCCAGATCGAATTCGCCGAGGTAATCCTTCCCAAAGCGATCTTTGTCCCAGCATACACAATCCAGCAGTAAACTATTCACGCCCGAGACGGGCATCTGCAATATGACGTTCCATTCTGGAAAGAGGGTTTTAGGGACGGAGTGCGTTGCATTCCTTGAATCGCCGAGCGTTACTACAAGATACTGCCAAAATCAGTTTTGATTCCTTTTCTTTCAATAGAAGCCAACTTACAGGATCTGAAGTTCCATTCCTATCTTTTGCAGCAAGATTTCTAGCCTGCAGACGCATCCATCAGCCCACCGGCTCCAACCCAGCCATCCGCTGCGTTGTGTAAGCACCTACCTTCAACACCACCACCTTGAGCATCAAACCATTTGCCCTGGCAACCTCGGCATTGTATTCAGAACCATTCCCCATCTTCCTGCTGCTGGGATTCGGACTGCTGGATCGCGAATTGCTGGCGCTGGTTCCGCCGTTGTTGAAGCTCTTCAAGCGGTTGGGGAGGGGGATGCGCACCATCGTTGCGGTCGCAGGGTTTTGTAGAAGGTATGGTGGCAGCAACGATTTCGATCAGACCTCGAGCAAGGGCTGCGATGGCACCGCACGGCTGGAGGTGCTGGAGGGTGGTAAGTTGTCTTGGCACTGTGAATGCTGAGCCCTTTCGTGGGCATTCGGAGGTGCGAGCTGAGCTTTGCCCTCCCCTCGTCCTGCGTGTGATTTGCTGGAGAGGCGCCGGCACACTAGAATCCCAGCGATTGACGTCGTTCGGAAGTGCGGGGTCTTCTTTTGCACTGCTGTACACCGTCGGAAATTGGGCAAAGGATTCAATAAGCCGACGTGGTCTTGAAACGGGAATGGTGAGAGGAGAAATAAACAATCATTTGTTTGCGTGATGCTGTTCGACGAAAGGATGTCTTAGCTGTGGCATGCCAGGGAAAAAGGATCCAACAACCTAGGGAGATATTATTAGAAAGGCATGTTGATCAATTCGTGCTTACTCTGCTGCGCTATTTGGCTACGTAGCGAAACTAAGCCCCGTCCTTTGGAACGTGTTGTCAGCCTGCTGTGGTGATATACTTGATCACGAGTCAGTCACATGGAGCAAGGAGGTATTTCATTGAAAGTAGTCTTCATTTTAATCTACATCTAAAAATATGTTTATCTTCTGCGGTCTCCTCTTTCTTTCATCCCCCGATCTTGTCTATAACTCTTTGACAGATGAGCTTCCCCATCTTTCTACACCTTTCTTCCCTTCCACAACTAAACAATCTCATCATAATCCCTTAAGATGTCAAAACTCCCGATGATTTCAAAACTCCTTGATGATGCCACGTAACTCCAAAAGTACAATACAGTCAAACTACAACATCGAAGATAAAATTTTCTGACATGAGAAGGCGACAGAGAGCGTGAGGCCTAAGCAGCGATGCTCTCGGCGATAGTCTGGGGTATGTACTCCGAGAAATGGCTGGGCCATAAGAACATCTTCTCCTCTTGGGAAGGAGACATTGCCACGTATCTTGGAATCTATAGCATAATTAGTATCTTTATCCAAATTTCATGTGAGATAAAACTTACAGCCTTCTGACTGCTGACTCTCCTCCACAAATTGGCTCTGGGATTGAACCGTTCTGGCAAGCCCTTGCCTCCTGTCTTGCGCTGGTCCTCCTCCTTGATCTTCTCAACTTCGCGCTGGATATCAGCGAATGTATCGAAAGGGATATAAGCAATTTTATGCTCGAGGCAGTATTCCTCTAATCTCAATCCTCGTCTCGCGAAGAGCACATCGGCTTCTCGAGCAGCGGGGAGATCAGAAACGCCGTCGCCAATGAACACGATCAGGGGAATGGTCCCGTCTTCACACTCCAACTCGGCATCTGCTCGTGCTTCTTGAACTGAGAGTGCTTTGTCGTGTCCTAATTCAGTATCGTGTCTCCAAACTGGCTTCCATTCACTTCCGTTTCCTTTGATCTCAGCGTCGTTGGCGACGATGTCGATCTTTCCTGCTTGTTCCTCGCCTAAGAAAGTGTCCAGGACTTTCCTTAATATGGGCTTGAGACCTGCGCTGATGACGTTGAAAGGGATATTTTCCTTGACGCAATAATTGTGGAATGTCTTAAAGTCGGGATCGATTTCGAGTGTCTTCTCCATGACTTCGAAACCGTCATCGAAAGGGACATTTAGGGAACCCCACATTTCTTCAGAGACATCGCGAAAGGAACGTTCACCGGTAGATATTTGAGTATCGAGTGTAGCGCGGCGGTCGGGACCGCAGCCGTGGTTGTCGAAGAGAACATGGCCGGTATCTTGGAGGAAGATTGTTCCGTCAAAGTCTAGAGACTGGTCACTAAGACGTTGCCGAAAGGAGAGGATGAGACTTACCAGAGAAACAGATGATCTTCCTCTTCTTGCCCAACATATCCCGATTCTGAGGTTTCGACATACTCGGTCTTGGTACAGCAAGAGTTTTGGTCGCAGGTAAAGAGACTTCGACAGCAGATGGTGCCATATTCATGAAGGATTTGATGACTGTTTGGGTGGCGACGGAATATGATATCACGATTTTGATTTGAAAAGAATTGATCGATTCCCAAGATGCAGATGTTATGAGACTTCCTTTGAAGATCTAGTTGATATAATTGGGCATGTAATGGAGATAAAAGTAATATTTTGGAAAAGGGCCCTTTGGGGAAAACTGTTTTTATAAATCCTGACTCCTGACAGAGATAACAAATCCACGGACTACAAACGTGGCAGAGGGAAAGGTCGGTGCCAGGTGTCTGTCACCTTCTCACGATAGCATCACCACTTGCCCATCTGTAACAAGTGCGTGCATGCCTTTAGCATAAGGGAACGGAGTTAATTCTTGATCTGGAGGATTGTATTCTAAGCGCCAAAGAACTCCACTGTTTGACCAGAAATGCAGCAATATGAATGGCTGACAGAGAGACTATGACTCTATCTTGCTTCGAGCGCTGTACTGAAAACGCGGAAGATTGGTAGCAGTGGGGCATATTCTCAGGGTGTGAGCGAGGGGCAATGCTTAGCTCTGTAAAGGAGGACTTCCTCCGATAAGACAAACCTAGACTGTAAACTTCCCTGAGAATCCCTCGTCATCAAGGGCTTGCAACAGAATGAAGTGCTCATAGAAACATTCATCATTGTGCACATTTTCGCTGTATACAGACTCGCGAAACATCATCTGAATTGATGTTGCATGTGCCACGGAAAATAAATGTGATGTCATGCACCCTACGGCGCTGTGGAACACAAGCTCAGGGAATTCTGCGCATTGTAAATGGTCATCTTTCTTCATCTTCTGCAGGCACAACAAGGTGGCATCTGCATCGCATCATTGAAGCTCACGATGTACTGGCACTTGCCAAGAATTTCTTCACTCGGGAGATAAATTTCATCCTTCGGCTCTAAGAATGTGGGCAACCAACGAGATCAATGAACTCAATATCGAAGCGCGTCAGTGTGTCGGTGTAGCGAGCGGCTCCCCTTGATTACTTTCCATGGGGGCTTGCGTATGGGCGTCACCTTGCATTTGCCTCAACGACTTCGTTATCTTTGACCCTGCACTCGAGGAGGGCATCCCAAGACATCCGAGCGGCCGTTGATGTGGAATTTCAAGTGCCATTGATGTCAATATGCATTCAAAAAATCTTTTCATAGTCCGGGCTACCCTGCACCCAACCTGACCATCTCCGGCTTTTGATTTCGGAGATGTGAGCCGCTTCTACCACGGAAGTTTTCTCTTGCCCCAAGTGGGGGTATTGGTATTTTTGAATGACCTCTTGATTGATGTCCAGACTTATTTCATTCCTGTACGCCATGTTATTCTGTTATTCTATTATAGCTATCATGCTGCTGCCACTTTGGCAGAATATTTGGACGCTGCTTTGTCGAACAAAGTAGATTTGTCTTGGAGATCTTGCAGCAAAATATGATTTGGTGCTGCGGCAGCGAGGGAACTACGGAAACAAAGGTTAATATTTGGCTAAACGGAAAGGAGAGTGTGCATACGATCTGAAATCCTTGATATCCTTTCCAGCGATGACATTGAGTACGACGGTATTCGCAAGAGCCTCTGCATTCTTTGGATCCTTTTCCAGGACTTGATTTAGTGCTGCTTCCGCCTCATCCAATCGACCGAGGTGGATTTCTGCAACGGCTTGTGATATGAGGCTCAAGCTTGAGGATGTAGAAGGGGCTTGTGCTAGTTCTTCGAAGACATAAAATGCTTGCTGATATTTCTCTCCGCCCTAGAATTGTCAGCTCGTCCCGCCTTTCAAAGATCTTCAACATACCTCCCTCAATCCAACCCAGCTTTCAGCAAGATTCACCAACAAACTATCTTGCGCCCATCTCCTCGCGGCTTGAACTTCCTTGATCGCCAAGTCAACTCTATTCTGCTCTAGGTGTATCTGCACAATGAGGGCCACAGCCTCCACTACCTAAATATTAGCCTTCTCAACCTTCCTCTGTCCTTCAGTTCCCTCGTACTTACAGTTCCCCTGATGTTTTCCCAGTAAAGTCAATGCCTCCTCGTTCTTTCCCGCAGCCTGCAACACCGTTCCAGCCAAAATTTGCACTGTCGCATTCTCTCCATTCTCTGCAGCTAACTTCTCCGCAATCTTCAGCGCCTTGCTCTCATCACCAGTCTCCAACTCTGCCAACGCACCAACAGCAATTAGTTCGACACCTTTTTCGCCCGCAATATCGGCAAGGACATCACCTGAGTGACCAAGTGCGATTTGAGCCCTCAAAGATAGCACACGGGCAGGTATTTGGTTCTCGGCTGAGAGACCCGCTGTCGAGAAATCAATAGCAGATTGATATTGTCCTTGGTGGAATGCGTTATGCAGATTGAGAAGCTCGCCTTCAGCAGAAAAGGGATCCATTGTTGTGGTGATGCAAATGGCTTGCTTAAGCTTCAGTCGCTCTGAATTGGATACGTGGTGTGGTGTGGCATGTTCCGCCAAGTGCGGCCGCTAGAGCAAAAGCAAGGCTGATAGAAACAAAAGAAGACGACCATAAAGTGGAAAAAATTCCTAAGACATTGAAATCATCATGTCATACTCTAATTCGTTATTGGTTAATCTCTTTGAGTGCTGACTCTCTACATCAACAATATCTACATAACTTCGGCGCAGGTATCAAATTCCACTGCATATCTCTCCTTTGGAGAACAAGTCTCATATTGTCTTTGACGGCTTCAAATGAATCTGACCAAACACATCTTGAACTCTTCCCTCGACCGACCAGGCTCCATTTGCTTGCTCTAATGTTCCTTCTAGTACTTTTGGTGATGATTTAAGACCCTGAACTCTAAGTGGATTCTCGTTTCCACTCCTCTCCAAGACCTCCCACTGGTTACGCTTCATCAAGTGTTCTCGAAGTTCTTGTAGATGCACTGGATCTCCAAAGCTATGTATAGGACATCTAACATTTCTCTTCCACACTCCAACTGTTGGTCTGGCCCCAATTATTGTCAAGCCAGAGTCGTCAGAGTCATATGAGCCGTTTGGGAAGGTGATGCCCAACCCAACACCAAGTCTGCCTCCGAACGTAGATCTCAAGCTCGAATAATCCTCCCTCAAATGAATCCTTAAATCATCCCAGAAATCCGTCACGGCCAATAAGGTTCGATAGTTTGGATCTTGTGCGCGGCGAACATCTTCTAGTAAGTTGTCGAATAGACTTGGATCACTCGGTTCATGTGGTTCTGGCGCGATGGCGTACGTAGGAAATAGTGCAGCTAGATCGGGGAAGTCTTCCTCTTCAGTAATGCATCCTCCTTTGTTGAAATAGTTCTGATCTGGAAAGTATCTCTTGTCCAAACATAGGCTCAGTGGCCGGTTGTTGTAGAATGTTTGGTATTGGTTGAGTCTTGTGCCGTCGTGAATATTCATTTCGAGGTCCACTGCGGGTATATTCTCACTGTCTGCTTTTATCTGTGGACTAGGATCATCTCTCTGTATCGACTCGCTGGAACGGGTGGTCCTTGGCATTGAGTCGTTTTGCTCGAGCCTGATTTTGCTGCTGCGCTGCATGGCGGTGTTCGTATTCTCGTCAAGTTTGAGTATCGGTTCAGCGTGTGGTATGATATCTTTGAATGGCGTGGAGATTTTCGGCGGGAAGATTAGATCTGCTCGTTTCCGAGTTATTTTCACATACTGTTATGATTGTCGCTCTTTTCATTGACAATACTGTCCTGCGGGACAGTGTCTATTCCTAGCTTCTTTGAGTCTAGACCCGCTGAATGATTCTTTTCATTCATTGTGAATGTCGCACGGCGTGCTCGGGTCGCACGTCATTAGTCTTGTTTCCCACAAACAAATAGGAGAACAAGTTTCTTATTTCCACTTGATGTGCGTGAGTCACGTACTTCGATTGTTTCCTAAGTCCTAACTATTTGTAACCTCCACACCTTCATCAAAGGGACTTAACTCGTTCCATCTTTAGATTTGTTCACTCTCTAAGTCAACCTTAGTGCTTGGCATATTTTAGGATATTTGTAATAAAATATCTGCAGCTACGGGATGTTGACATTGATAATGTACATCATTCTAAGAGTTCTAGAAATACAATAAGTAACTAGGTTTTGCTACTCATTTATATTTATCGGGTGAATCTATTTTCGACTTCCCTAACCATAAATCGGCTCTAGGCGAATGTAGTCTTACTGGCTCTACATATTTGTCTATAACAGCTTCAAAATTGTTATGTCAAAAGTCTTACACTGACTTTTGACTTGTTTCTAAGACTTACTCGTCAAATCTATCAATTTCTTTGTATTTCTAGACAAAGGGGATTCTCGTTGCGCGATAGCAATCGAATTTCTTCATAAATTTTCAAATACAATCCACTTTCGTATCAAAGATAAGATCCAGGCAAGATCAGTAGGTAACGACTGTAATTTAAACCTCAGTACACAAGTTCAGACCCATAACTTCAACTCTCAGCCTCTAACCTCAAATTCCAACTTAAATTTCCACCACCTTAGAAGGGCAGCACTAGAGCGTGACATAGATGTTACTCTCAAGTACATTGAACATTTGGCCCTGGGTAGATATTCCCAGCATAGCACTTGTATGAAGAGATTCTGTTGACCCACTCACGAACAAGACCAATATCACAAACGTCAGTAAAGATGACTTGACCTTCGGAGTCACCAGTCTCTGTCTTGGTATGATGGCCCGTACATCCATAGTCCCTATCAGTCAAGTTAATTTTTCTGGTCAATCTACCGAGAAGAAAACATACGCCCAAAAAACACAAATGCCACCCTCGATATGAGCCAACCACGCACGGTCATTCCATCCTGATGCCATGTTGACTAAAGAGCCCTATTTAGTGATTTGGCCGAAATGATATGTTTTATACTATACTTACCGCACTGTCCGTCTGCAGGACTGTATGGGCTGCCAGATGCACCGTCACTGTCCTGGAAGGTAATAGTGGTTTGAACAGATTTTGCAACTAAAGTAGCTGCTAAAACAATAATTGCTGATTTAAGATGCATAATGAAGACTGGTGTTGAAGTACTGTTGGATTTTAGGGTTCTATTTGACTAGTGACTGTTGAGTGCTGATGTGTTTAAGAGAACGTTTTTCTCTCGAGGAAGTCGAAGGCTTATGTAGTTGGAAGAATGTCAAAGCATGAGAACCACTTTCATCATCGGGACTGTGAAATTGCCTGGGATATTTTTAGATTCCCAGATCTTACACCTAAGTATTTGATCAAATGAACGATGAGATATACGCCAACATTCAAGGCAGAACTGTCAAAGCTCTTTCGGATTGACAAGTATCTTGCCACTATTCCTAACATGGGGCCTCATTTAATTGTCGGCTTGCGGCCGAAATGCATAGTAGGATACGAGGTATAAGTGGAGACTTTCAAGCCTCACCGTCCTGTTGTTTAGATTTTGTGACAATGCGGCTACACCGCCGACTCGCTGAGCTAAGTGCTTACTTTGTTTGCTCCGGAAGGAGTGGCTGCCTACATTTTAGGGTATGAATTTTAGGTCCAGGGTTTGTTGCAAGGATTTATTGGGAGCAGAGACGAGGGAAACATCCAGTTTTTTCCAGAGAAATTTTGCCTCGGGCCGTTCATCAAAAACGGTGTAGGTTTTGACTCGCGACGTGAAAAATTGGAGTTTCATTGTAGTTGTATGTAGGAAACCAATAGAAAATCACTATAAGTGAGGCAACCTAAAAATGCAACGGCCGTCTAGCTTCTAGGTAGAACACCTACCTAGGAAGGGAGATTAACTAGGACACCAATTAAAAGCCATAGATCTAGCAATGCGTGTCGCAGAGTAGTAAACACACCAGATTTGGAGAAAATTGTTGCTAGAAAATTGTTGATTTCAATACCCTTGGATGACGATCCTTAGAGACACCTTTGCATTAACCAACAGGTTTTGATGTGACTTGAGTCTTCTAATTCATCCGAAGACTCTAAACCTACTTCCACAAATGGGTTCGACATTCCATATTCGTTGGCATGAACTATTCTCAAATTGCCGAGGTCTGTTGTCATTCCGCCAGGCCAAAGACCCTCCTCTGTCATGTGGTCAATATTTGCCAAGATAAAAAGCAGATCGTCCTTTACGGTGAGACCAGGCCCGTAAGCACTGTAGATATTTTTATTTTCCGTTCCGAGCCGAATCAAACATCTCGTCTCGCGTGCCCAGCGTTCGAGGCGGTCTTTGAATTTGCGCTCATCCGATTTCACTGGCTGGCGGACATCCTCTAGATCAATTTCTGCGCCCTGAACTGTCTGTACAATCTTCAAATTACCCAAGGTAGCCCAAATTCCATCAAAGCATGGCTTATCGCCTCTCATTGAGTGAACATGTGCCAACATGAAGAGCAAGTCATCTTCCACCTTGTCATCACCGTAGCTATCGGAAACTTCTTTGCATTCCTCCCCGAGACGGACTAGCTCTCTTAAATCGGATACCCAACGAGCATGGAGTTTGTGGTATTTATCCAAGCTTGATATGTCTGTCTTGTGTATGTCGCGAAATAGAAAATTCGCGGCGAAGAAAATAGTGAGAAGACCAAGGGTGACACCAAACAAAAGAAAAACCAAAGGACCTGTTAATATTGACGCTTGGCAGGCATGTTGGGTTGAGCTGTGAGGCGTCGAAATATATAAGTTTTGCATCGGGAATAATTCCAAAGTTGTTGAATTCTGTTCTTGTTCGATCATAGCAATCAAGCAGAGTAAAGTAGATAAAACAAGCACAATGGTTTCAGAAAGATTAATTTTTAAATAATTAGGACAGTCTACTTTTTAGTCGGAGGCTAGTGTACTAGTTTTATCAGAAGAGGTAATTCATGATGCTACAGAGTCGATCACCGAATTTTAAGGCGTCCGCCCTCAGATATAAGTTTAGTTTAGTTTAGTTTTGTTTCGATATCAGAAGTAAAGCAAATTAAGGTGCGAGTCGACTCGAAATATCGAGTATCAGGTATCAGGTATCATGAGTCAATTTTCTCTTTTTTATGCGTCACATAGAATTGGTAAGCTTGTCGCTCTTGCTCAGCGGCTCATCACCCACCCTCGGCTCATCCAACCTTAGGCAAGCCAGAGCAAGATTTCATCACGTGCTTTCGCTTCGCAAAGTGCCCCACATAGTTACTCATATAGACTAAATCTCAATATGAAGTTTGATAGCTCGGTTGGGGTGACCTGAGCGTCAATTCTACTACAAACTTATAGTAGGTAGGTATTTTTTGACATAGAGAAACGCCCTTGCTAGTGTATGTTTCGTCTTGTGCCTGACAAGACAAATTAAATATAAAGTATTTCATATTAATTACTTGATATTATTCTCCGCGGCTTCTATACGCGGTAGTCATTTTATTCTTCTTCTAGCAGTTCCTTCTGAGTTCGAACACTGTATTGAGACGAAATAGATAAGACGAATTTGCCGCTAACTTAAGGTTAATAAATATACTACCATCAGATATTTCCCCGCCCGGATTTTCCTTTTGCTTAATTAACATGACGGCTCTCGACGCGAGGCTGTTGCGTCAACAATCTTCACATCTGCGAGCATGAGTTCAAGTACTTATATTTCTCGATCTCTGTGGGGCCGGTTTTCGTTCTCACCAATCACTAATTCTTCCTCGTCAAAAATTGACCTCTATCCCACTTAAACATCAAATGCAACGGTGTCTGAAGTTTTTCGCAGCAGCCGTGCTGCTCACAGCTGCGGCTTTGAATGGCGTCTCAGGGCGGAAGCTGTCACCGGGATGTGGAAATGATCCTGTGCTTGTCTCTGCCAATAGTACTAGAACGGCACTGAACATGACGGTGAACGGCACGAGTCGGGACTACTTTGTGAAATTTCCCAGTGAATACGACAAGAACCACCCTTATCGCCTGATTTATACATTGCACGCTCGTGGAGGCACTGCTGAGCAGGTAATCGCAGGGACGGGTGGCTATCTCCCCTGGTATGGCATTCCACCGCTAGCAAATGACAACATCAGCGCAATTTACGTCGCTCCAAACGGCCTCGATAATGGATGGGCGAACAAAGGGGGTGTAGATATTACCTTTATCAGTCAGATAAACACAGCTCTTGACAATGATCTCTGCATTGATCAGGATCTCCGATTCTCAACTGGCTTTAGTTACGGCGCAGCTATGTCCTTCCAGATTGCTTGCTCTCTTGCAAAAGACTTCCGAGCCGTCGCCGTTTTATCTGGAAATCCCAATATCAGCGGCCCTTGTATCGGGGGGACCGATCCGATTGCGTACTACGCAGAACATGGTGTCAGCGATTCGGTGCTACCTATTGACGGCGGACATGTTATGAGGGATCGCTTTGTTAAGAATAACGGGTGCACATCGCAAACACCAGCAGAGCCTGCCCCAGGAAGTGGGAAGCATATCAAAACCGAATACTCGGGTTGTACACCTGGTTATCCAGTAACTTGGATTGCGTTTGATGGAGATCATACCCCCCAGCCGCAAGATGGCGGCGCGTCTAAGACATTTGCAAACACTGAATCGTGGAAATTTTTCTCTCAATTCACTTGAGATTAGTGAAAATGCCCTTGGGTTAGCATTTTTTGTAAGGCGGATTGTAAATAAAGCGGTAGGTCGTGGTTTAATACAGACTTAGTGTTTTATGCCAAATATTTGTCGTAATCAGACAAGAGCAGGATTTTGCACTCTTATGTCTTCTCATTCTAGAAATTGATACAATTAAGTAAGACAATTGAATTATAACAAGCGTGCGGTAATCTAATGTTCTTCGACCTTAGAACGTTTGCGAAAACTTAGAAAATATATCTCCAACAAACATAACATAATAGTAGCATACCTGATCTTGCTAAGCGGCGCCGATAGGAAGATAGCTGGTACAATGGGCAGAGACGCGACCGTAATAGCATTATAATAACGTTCGACTCTATGGCGATGTGATCGATTGGGTGACTAAGCTGAAGGATTCATAGTTGATGGGTGGCTTCTCCTACTTGGCCGAGCTGAATTCGACTGCAGTCAGTATGGTTATTGAGATAATTTGCTACAGTTGTACTCGATTCTCGATTGACAACATCAGTGTTTTGTTGCGTGACACGTCATAAACCGAGACCGCCCAAAGCCTTGACAGGCAAAAAGCGCTATTACTAGCCTAGACGTCACGCCTCAAGAAGCACAGAAGGAGTTCAGACAGTCATAAACAATCTTGATTTGATTTCCCTTCGTTTACCTGCTTTCTTGTGTATGATTATCGTTCCAAAAACTGCTCTATACTCAAATACAGAAACACAGGATAAGACTGACCTTTTTTTTTTCTCTCAGTGCTGCTATCAGATGTCGGTTTTGAGAGGAAGTGAAAGGTTAATTCAGAAGTGTACGGCTGAAAGGCGTATTTACGAAACTATTCTACAAAAGAAAACACGTCAAATATAATATATGCAAGCTGAAAAGATTCCTGCACCCCTTCGGACCTGTCGCTATCTCAACCAATCAACACGCGTTACCACAGACCGCAATTCTCTTCTCCTCTTTGGCCTTCCTCTCACCTTTTGCTCTTACCATGACCTTTAATCCTTGAGACTCAAATAATATCTCCTTGCTAGAAACTATCGCATGGTATTCGCTTCATTAGAAGAATGTCGTCTTCTGCTATGGCCAACGACACTCCAAGCCAGCCACGTTTTCAGCTCCCCGGTCTGAACCTCCCGCTAAACTGGACACCTCATTCAACGTATCTCAAGATTGTCGAGCCAGATTATAACTATGCAGCTTTCAGCCGGATGCGGAAGACACCGAAGACGATTGAGATCCCTCCACAGGGTGACGGCAAGGACTTGTTTCGGACCGCGTTGAGCGACGCGGACGTCCAAGACGGCAAAACTTCGTAAGAGAATCTATAGTTGGGAATTATCCTTATTTGAGTATTAGATCGGGAATGAGACGGAACTAATTGATGTGGTTGATAGGTTGGCTCTTGTCACTCTCCGTGAGCTGACGATGCTTAATATAATGAATTTTTTGACAGACAAACGAGGATGGGAGGACAAAGTAAGTTTTAATTAATTTAACCATTGTCGTCAGTACTAGACTCAAGTAAGGCCAAGAACAACTATTTCTTTACTCACTGAGCTCCCATGTGCCCCACAAAATCCTACTCCGTTTTCATTTGTTTACAGCTTTTCTGATTATCGATTAATCTTTGTAGATATTCAACGAGACAATTTCTCACAAGTGGAGAGAAGAATTACTTGAAGATGAAGATTGTGATGTGACAGAGAACATGGTTGACTGGATCATGGCTGAACTTCGCTACAAAGCCAAAATTTTCAAGGAGACAGGAGGGGCAGTGAGTGTGTTCAACGGTGATGTCGTTAAATCTGATCTCGCAATTCCTGAAAGTATTCAAGATTCGCTGATAGCGGCTGTTGAAGAACTTGAAGATATTCCTGAGGCGTGGAAAGACTATCATCCAGGCTCTGACGGAAAAGTTTTGGACCTCGTACATCCGTCTCTATTTCCCCTGATATATGGCCGTACTCGCATTTTGAAAGATAGTCTGATAGGATTGGACGACTGTCTAGATGCTACTGGGAAGGGGGATGTTCTTCCAATTCGACCAGATGAAGAGACAGACCTTGACATGAAAGGAAGCAACCCAACTTGCCAGCACGAGTGGGCAAAATCTCCACCGCCTTACTCGAGGAATTTTCAATGGCTTCCGTGCGACGTTGATATCTCTGGCGATGAAAGATCTATCTGGTAACATTTAGAGTACATAAGTACTTTTAAGATCCAACACTGACATCCAATAGCATCACGTCATATATAAATAATTTGCACCCTCAAAAGCACCGTGGCCTGTATAAAGTGGTAGAAGATATAATCTCCAAAACTATACCACTCTGGAACATGACTCTTACGCCATTGAAGGCCGTCTATCCAGCGGACACCTTTGGCAACCCGACAATCAAGTTCATGAAGTTTGAGAGGATTTCCGTTAATTACATCGAATTTGATCCGGATCAAGACCTGCTATCCTACCCAGACCGGCCGCAGCAAGATGACCAGGAAGATGAAGAAGAATACGAAGACAGGGTATACCAGTGGGAGCTCATCACTAGACGTGTGCTCCAACCAGATGCTGAGGAATTTCATCTCCCAACGGTGCCCGACGCCTTTCGAGACGAGTTCTTCGAGTCTGGTACGGAAACATTGAAACCAGAAAAGACGGTAGATTTGAAGAGAGACTATGGGACTCGTGGTCTGCAGGTTATTGTCAAACTTGCGAATATAGAGCTCACACCTACGAAACCAGAGTATGAAGGCGGAACCTGTAAGAGATACCTATTTTTCTAATCAACGATCTCAAATTTCTAGCATGGCTCATTTGTTTACTCGTAATAGGGCATGTCGAAGGACAACTCAACGAACACATCTGCGCCACAGCTCTATATTACTTTTACAGCGAGAACATCACCACCAGCCGCCTTGCCTTTCGCCAACAAGCTTCTAGAGACGATGCCATCACAATCGGATATGAGCAGAACGACTTCGATTGGCTAGAGCAACTGTACGGCTGTCGGCAACATCAATCCGCGGTTCAGGAAGTCGGCTCCATCGTCTGCCGTGAAGGGCGTCTAGTCACTTTCCCTAATATCCTGCAGCACCGCGTCGAGCCGTTCAAACTGCGTGATCCTACCAAGAACGGCTCTAGGAAGATCCTCGCGCTGTTCTTGGTCGATCCAGGAATAAGGATCATTAGCACGGCTAACGTCCCGCCACAGCAGAAAGACTGGTGGACCGATGAGGTTGAGAACGATGCAACGAAGCGTGAGACAGCATTAGGGAAGCTGAGTGCTGAACTTAGGAAGAAAGTCTTTGATGATGTAGACGAATTTCCGATCAGTTTGGAGGAGGCGAAAGAAACAAGGTTGAGGCTGATGGATGAGAGGAAGGCGTATGCGACTGTACATACAGACACCGCTTTCGAGGGGAATAGTTTTAACCTGTGTGAGCACTGAGCGCATGAGATAATTGGATATAGCAAGAATGTCAACATCTGTGATTCCACCACCTTACTTGAAGCATCGACGACATAAGCAAGCCTTTGTTGACTTTTTCTGATAGCCTGGAAATTCAAGAACATGACGAATCAAATCTTCAGTAACTAACCAAAATCATTTTTTATATTCAGATTCGAAAATCAGGAGCTAGACTAAAGCTTGGACCTAGTTGCACGGAATTGACGGTAAGATAGTCACTTGTGCGCTAGTAAACATCAACGAGAATGCTGGGAAACAGGGAAGCATAGCAAGACACAATACAAACACGACGGAACCCCTCCCGACGAGCCAAGAACGGCCGAGCATTAAAAGAGATGGCTTTGAGTCCGAGCACGAGAAAGTGTCGATCAGCCTCCGAATCAGAAACGATTCGGGCCGAGAAGAACGCGGGGTTTGGAAGTCACTCGGCATAAATATCATGTGAAAATCAAGATGGTGCATCGATTTCGAAGCAATAGGGATTACGGCTAACAAGTGTGCTTAATATACCTTTTCAACTAAATTACTTACGTACTGTTATACCTATATCTGTAGTTTATAGTGGAAGACGATTAGTGTGTCCTTAAATACTTGGGCTTAATATATAAAGGGGAGGACAAAATCTTCATCAATAAACAGCCCTGTTTAGTGATCTCTCCATATCCTGAGAGCTTCATGTAGACTTTTGAAGTCAATTACTTGTTCACACTACTTTAAAAAGGCTGATCAGTGTTCCTCAGCCCGAATCAAGAGTGGGAAGAGCCTGTTCTGCTGATTCTAGCTCCCACCAAGCGCACACTCCACTAAAATGAATCTTCATATTTTGTGAATTTTTTTACGACATTTCTCTGATGCAGTACAGAGAAGTGAAGCCATTATCACATAATCACATCAAACGGGTTCGTTGACTTGGCTCGACAAACGAGTCTCTGTTCAAAAGTTTAGCGAGACCCTATGTGAATCATATCGGGGCCAGCGCCGTTGAAGCGGTGCGGAAATGAGATCTTGTTTTTGTCAAGGTCAAGTGATGAAAGATCCCCGAACATCTGGAAAGTTTCAATTACAGCTGCGATTTAAGAAGCAGATCTTCATTTGCTCCGAGAAAATTTGTAAGCTACCGCAAGAGCGACAGCCATGACAGGTAGCGTCACCGTCGCAGCTTTCATCAATATCTCTTTGTACTTCGCTCTTGTATGCGCCTCCGATTCATCAATGAAAGCCTGTACTCCGTTCCCTCTTGGGAAGGGAGTTGACGGCACGTCTTTATTCAAGAACTTGCACAAAGGCTCCCAACCAGTCTTGCACTCGAACTCCAACAACTGATCCGCAGGAACCAACCTCCTCACAAGCTCATTATGTTCTCGAAAGTAATCCTTTCCAAACTTGACAAAGTCGTTGTTCCAAGTATGTTTCTCACATTTGTCGCTCATTTCGCAGAGTTGCAATTCTTGGGTGTCGAACCAGGCCGGTAGGCGATGGTAGAGCGTTTTGTAGATGGGGTTGCAGACCGTGGCGATCATGGAATCGTACCAGGAATCGATTGACCGTATTGTGAGGATTACTTTGGCCTCTGGGTAGGCCATGATAAGTTCTTCGGCGAACATGACGATCGGGAGATCAGAGACGGCCTGTGAGGTGAGGTTGCTGGTCAGTCTTGAACCATGCATACTTCATAGCAACTTGGGCTGTGATTTCTTACATCGAAGTTGCTGAAAATGTGATCCCACTCCTTCCTTCCAAACGGAGTTCCTTTTCCTTCGTATTTCGCTTCCATAGCTGCGGTCCAGAATGCAAAGTCATCATCGTCATATCCTAAATGGTAGACATCATGAAGACCTAATTCTTCCAAGGCTGTTTTCATCGCTTTTCAGTATTAGTACAGCAAGCGATCAAGCTGCCTCAGCTTGGTACAAGATATACCTACATGTTGTCCCAGTCCGCGAAAGTCCCAAATTCAAGACTTTCATCGGAATTGTGCGTTTTCGCAGCGGTTTTCCGCTTAGAAAAGACATCTTATCTGCGTCGAGATGGTCAAGGGGGAAAAATTAGGGTATATCTTCGTCAGCTCATTTCTATGTATACTTCAACCCAGGATGGGATCTTTGTTCTCGGGAAGAAAACATCTTTTCTTTTCGTACGCCATGTCTCAAAGGACAGCCTGGTTGTCCCAAAGTGTTGGCTTGCTGCACAAGCCATGTTTGGTTCTGGATGAGCCGGGATCGGAAAGGGTGTCTTAGCGCTATGCCTCAAAATCGTGTCCCTGACATTTTCCTTTTTTTCCTCATCAAATGATGTCCAATTGGAAGAACAGGATTCTTGACCACGCCTGGAGGGGTTTAGATGGCAGCAAATCTGGCTAGCAGTTTCTTAAACATTCGATCATGCTTTTGTTGAAACCTTCAGCTCACTCTTGGACAATCAGGTCCAGTCACAGAGCCAACCCGTACGCCATGATGAGGACCAAATACGCACCTCTTATGACCTGCAAATTCTTAAGGCGTCGGATGTGTTCATGCTCATTTTGTCGACGATAATTGAGAACTGGACCAAATTGGTCGTCTGGATGAAGCGACGAGGACAAGCAAAAAGAGGAGGGTCAATGACGATGAGAAGGCGAAGAGAGTGAATTGGAATTCACTTTTGGTAGGATTTCAGTGGCTTAAATCCTTCAGAGGAAGAGTAAGATCTATTACCATAGTTGGGAAAAGTTTTATGCTTGGATTTCAGAGTACTTACACTTTCTCAAGCTGTCATCAGCATGCGCGAGCGCTTCGCGAGACCAAAATGAACCTGTCGCCTTCGAACAAAGGCCGTCTGTCTTACCGATCGTGCCGTTGACTGCTCCCTCAGCAGATGCGATGGACGTCTTCGAGACCTTCGTCTCAATCATGATGAATCGGAGCACAATATCGAAAGCCAGTGCTGCATACCCCATGTCAAACACAACTTAGTGCCCTGCGAGATCGAAAACAGCACCACCTGGCGATAGCCCTAATCTCGTTCTAGCGAACAATCCAATCGCCTACCAGCCCATTGCTCACTAGCACTCGATACACCCATCATGTCTTAGATTGGGCAAGCCAACAACCCGCACAATAGCAGCTGGAGGACCCTGCGGTCCTCCAGCTGTGACGAGAACCTGGGCTGGGTGCGCTGAACATTATCGTTGAGCTGTCGACGTGCATTGACCGAATAATAAGGGGAAGGGGTGAGACACAGTTCGATCCGTGAGATACCCCGCAATGGTCATGCTCTTGAGCTATATATGTAGGTGAGGGATATCACAACCCACGCGACATATTCAGATTGGCTGCCCAGCATCAAGGAAGATATAAATCTATTTGTGCGGACTGTTGAGCTGGCTGAGTTCGGAATCGGCGGAGCGACAGTTGGAGGCTACCTCATGGTAGAGGATACCAGCTTGCTTTGTCGATGTCCCAGGAAAAGCTGGGAAAACCTTTACACCTTAATACCAGTAATTGTTCTTGGAAAATTAGGGCTTACAAGAGTGCAAAACAATGGATCTCAAATCCACGTTGCGACCAGTCAAGGAAATCCTTAGTTGAACCATGATATCCCACCATCAAGACAGCGGCTCAGATGAGTAAAAGTTCTGAGCTGCAAAATGACAAAATGACAGCCCTATTGTTAGATGCGGCTTGCTGGGTTAGAGTCTGAGAATAAAAGGCTCCTGGCTGCATGTGAATCTTCACAGTTCTGGACTGCGCCGAAGTGGTCCCAACAGAATGAGCGAAATCTTCACCACACGCCTGTGTCGATACGTGCAAAGTTATGAGTACTGTCTAAGGACTAAGAATCGGTAGGCCAATGTTCTTATATGATTTTTCAACCCTGAATTCGCAATCAGCGGCAGGAATTGCGTGCTAGATCGCCAAATCCTGTCAGGCCGTACGAACACTTGGCCAAATGTCTGTGAATTACAGCGTGTCAGCCCTGTAATTTTAGGCTTCAGGCACTGCTCTGCAGGCGCACAGCCCATTTTTTGTAATGTTTCAGGCACTCCACTAAATTTGATCCGAGCTTCTCTCGCGGTCCAATGACCTTCAGAATCGGAAGCCTGCAATTACAGTGGGCTAGAGCCGAGAAACCTAACCTGTTGATGGTTTATAGGGGGGTTTAGTGCACAAAACCCTGTAAACTCTTGGCTTTTGGCCCGGCTCCATAAATTATCAAGAGTTCTCATTCTTCGGACATGCCGAAACCCGATGCAGAGCCGGTACGCACGACCAAGGTGAGCCCAGTCAGGAGGTTTCGGCGAAGCCAATATCACGCTGGTCATCAGCATGTTGAAAATCGTGTGATGGTACCGGAATTGCTGATACACACGTGATGGGACACCGCATGAGACATGACTCTGATCGATTTGTGGTACTTAGTGTTACGGATTAACTTAGCGAATGGTTGAATGACCACTTGGAGTAAATAATTCAAGGGGAAAGAGCCCGTAGAAAGATGGACAAAGTTGGTTAGTTTCACCAACAATGACATGCCATAGACCCAAATTGAGCACAACACCAAACGTATATGTGATTCACGAAAGCAGGTAGAATCAACAACGTCAACAAGTCAGGATCTCTGTCGAATGATCTATGTAACTTCCATTAAACCATGATAGGGTTGTCTGGTGCTTGCTATACCCCAATATTCTGGAGAGTGGCCAAATCGAATATCTATATCGAAGTGGTTGGTTCTTGTCACAGGCAGCTTCTCGTTATGCGCCCCACAGAGCCTTAGCCGACACAAAACTCTCAAGAGCATTGTTCTGAAAATAGCATACCACGCTTGTTGTAGCTCCTTCCAGCTCCTGGAATCTTCCTATTGTAGCCAACAGTTCGTTCTTTATTACCAACCTTATTTATTGATATTATCATTGGATCAACCATTTATAATGATTGGTTGTCTGAGACTATAGTTGATATTGTGTATACACTGAAAAGTTTATATATCTTCGAGTAAATGTTCTTCACCTCTTACCCTAGATGATCGCCTTCGAATATATTTGGTGGAGAATATTTCACCACGCTAGCTTCGTGAAAAGCTGCGACTGTTATATGATGAGTATTGTCTGAACGAATACTCGTAGATATCTAAAGTGCTTTCCTTTTGACTGTACGGATGTCGCATCCGTTGCAGCCGTCTATCTTCCACTTGCAGATCAGGATGTTGACTAATTTTCATGCCTGACACGATGAATGCTGTGGCTGGACTCCAATTTGTTTATCTCAAGCTTGTAAAAAGACGAAATTGGCAATCCGACGTACAAATGACTCAATTTAAAGTCTGCAAAGACTTCAATGCAACGCTGGAGGTGAGTAGAGAATAATATACGGGTACCTACTAAAGCTCCCTAAATCTCTTTATTCTCGATAGGTCCTTTCGGCATCACAAGATTCTGCCTCAGAGGGCTACAAGTCTCTTCTCCGATCTATAATTAATCCTTGTTCTGACAGCAGAAGTCTTCATTTTGGACCGAGAGTAAGGCCGACCCCGCTATTTCCAAACAACTCTTTCAACATATTATAATGTCAAAGAATGAAATTTGAAGTTGCAAACATGACCTAGTAAGCCTTTTTTTAAAGCTCAAATTCTTTATCCTCGTTAGGCCGAAGTACTCCACTATTATCAATCCTTCCAATACAACGGGGTACCGCCTCAGGAAACGGCAGAGTTTCAAGCCATGACATGAAACTAAACTCTATTCTCACACTCGAGGGTTTTCTTCACATCATACCGAAAGCAGGGCCGAAAGTAAGGTTAAGGTTAATACCTTCATATGCCATCTGATTGGTTCCGTGGTCCTAACGTCCCGTCTCCGATCAAGCGATTTTACTTGCGAAGACAGCTAGAACAAACTAGCCACCATGCAGACTTTTATTTTTTCAAGCAGAACGTACGGATTGCAGGCCCGATATGGTATAAGCGATTTCAGTGCTTACCCACAATTACCCCATGTTGGAGTAGACGCTAAATAATCGTAAGCTTAATTTATATTGTTAGTTGGATTAAGTCTCTGAGAATGATCACATCCGAATATCATCAACCTTGGTTTCACGCCAGGAAAGACGGCCCTGTGGCCCAGAGGTTGAAGAGCTGGAGAAAGGAGCAATTTGGGGATCCATTTCATGGCAAAACTCATGTATATAAAGAGCAAATTTCTAAACCAAAAAAGGTGTCACACCAGATTTTCCTCATAGATTTTGTGAATTGATTCTAGCTCTTGGGAAACATTTGTCTTGCTTCCGATATTCAACGATGAAGTCCATAACAAGCCTTGCCTTTGCGGCACGTTGGATTCAAACAATTTTGGCCAATATGATCTACTTGTTCAGGGTTGCTTGGCAACTGGTGCATATTGTGTTGTCGACATTCACAATTATGCTTGCTGGGAGGACCAAATCGTCGGTCAATCGGGTGGTGCCGTTACAGACGGTCACCTGGCGAGTGTATGGTATCAGTTGTGAGTTAATTCATATTATTCCAAGTATGGGAATGCATTGACTGAGGTTTTCTAGAGCTGCAAAATATGCTACCAACTCGAAAGTTATCTTCGGGGCTATGAGGAAATCCAGTGATAACGTATCACTAAAATTTGTCTAATCATTAGCAATAACGTAGCCTCACGATCTTGATATCAGCGCTTGGGCTACTACGGTTCAGTGGGCGGTTACATCAATTCGTAACGCTAGCGCCACATCTCAAATGATCCTACTTCCCGGTACGGATTACACGGCTGCTGGATCATTTATCTCAACAGGATCTGCGTCAGGACTTAGCGCCGTTGTGAATTTGGATGGAAGTCACACTAATCTGATCTTTGATATTCACCAATACCTTGATTCAGATTCCAGTGGCACACATCCTGACTGCGTCACCAATGGTGTTGATAATTTAAGCACTTTGGCCACCTGGCTTCGGAGCAATGGTAGACAGGCGTAAGTGTCTCAACTTCAACCTTTTTGAACCATCAATGGAGCTAATGACATTAAGTTTTCTAACTGAAACTGGAGGAGGAAGCACGGCCAGTTGCTATGACTATCTGTGTGGAGAGTTGGATTGGATGAAGTGAGCTTGAGAATTCTATTATGCACAATCAACGCCCTGTTTTATGTAAGCTATATCTAATGTCCTGTGTAGCTACAATGGCGATGTTTATTTAGGGTGGATTGGATGGGCTGCAGGGTCATTTGATACCAGCTACACTCTATCAGAAACACCTACATATTCGAATGGTGCTTAGACAGATCAAAGAATTGTGGCCAGCTGTATCGCCGGAAAGTTCTAGCTTTGCTGCAGGTCAGCCTTAAGATCTCAGTGTTTGGAGGTGGCAAGGAATTTTGACGATAAAAGTCCAAGCAGGATATTTAAGGCTTAGTTTGCAAGATAGCAAGAAGCTCCTACGATAAATATGAAGTCGAGGGTTGGTTATGAGGATCGGAGGGTGATCGAAGTAAATTAGGATCTAGTTGAATTTTTTTTAAATTATTTCTTAGATTTTTGGAATTTTTTTAAAACGCCCTTTGTAGAAGACTATGTGGAAGGCTATGTGGAATGCCGACGAGTAAAACTCCTAAAATCTACTGCTCTACTGGTCACCTACGCATCTGGACGTAAGGAAAAAAAAAAATTTGCAGAAAAAATGCCCCCCAAAAAGTGCAAAAGATATTTAATCACATCTAACAACGTTTAAGATTGGACACTGTGGGAATTGAACCCACGACCTTTCATAAACAAGATCTTACGATACATGCGAAACGAAAATCATACCCCTAGACCAAGTGCCCTAAGTTGCTTGATTGCAAGGTCTGAAGGCCTTATTTTAGCTTATTTGGCTATTAACCGAAACACAGCAGCTAGTGGCGTTAGCGGACTGATAGCAGCCCGACTTTTAGCCGCTTATTAAGCGACGAACATAAAAATTCTTCGCTTTTTAGGTTAGCATTCCAGGTTTCCTAATAACCTAAGAGCTACAATTCACAGAGTTGGCCTTGTTGAAGCTTTCACTTAGAATAATGTTACTGAGCGTGTCATTAGAGTTTGTGGGTTTTTTCCTCACAATTTCTTTGAAAAAAAAAACCTTGTCTTAACAATTTGCCTTCCTGAAGACTTCTCTCGCTCAGAATCCAAATAGGGCACTCTTTAAGATTAAAACCCCTCTCAAGGAAACCATTTTGGATATATATATATTATTTTTATTTGTTCTATCGAGCAACCTGAATACGAAATATAGAAGCATTTGTATTATTAGTCTTTGATTCCAAGCTCTAAGCCTTGCAGTGTACTAATATTTTGTTATCAACTAGTTCTGAACTTCCTCAGTGCGTATATCAAACTTATTTTGATTTCTTTGGTAGTACCTTAGTACATTTAGCCACATGGAAAATAACAAGAAAAAAAAGATAATGGAGAAGATGTTGAATCGCAATAGACAGAATCTGCTTGCACGTTACTACCGTATGCTGAAAGATTGTATTGCGCCGAACACATAGTGAAGTGACTAAAACTTCCATCTACTCAAAATGAAGGAGATAATTATGCAGGATTTATATAAGTGTTTTAATGCTTTCTAGGGATGGCTATGTTCTGATTCAGAGCTCTTTTAAGATAGCGTTGTTATTTTGGGCAGTATTATGATCCATCCACCTTGTTATGAATACAGATATTCTACTCCGGACCTTTGATTCACACTCGTCGTTATCTCTAGCTATATGTCGCCCACCCCTTGAACTATTTTATGATATACCACAAATCTGGCAATTTTTACGATTCTTCTACTTGCGCTAAGTCAATAAATTCCGCAAGCAGTTTATGATGCAATGGCTCCTAGTTTCAAGCTCGAAAACCTTGACGCAAAAGAGTTAGCCATATTCAACCTCGAACGAGAACTATTTTGGCGAGAAGAACATCCTGAGCTATCTTTCAAGAATCTCTCATCAGATTTCATCATTAAATCTACCAAGGAAAAGAAAATTTGGTTTAGAGATTTACGAAAAAAGAAAGGTGAAGAGGGTTGGTCGACCCTACATCATCCAAAGCTTGGCGAACTCCCTCATCCTTGGCAACTTAGACTCTGTGAGGACCCACACACAGAAATAAGGATCCCAAAGTACTACAACCCGAACACTCGTGAGACTCAACGTCGCGATCCTCGACTTGGAAAGGATTTTATCGAGAAACTCAACTCGCTGGCTGATCAGAGTAGGAAAGAGGATATTAAAAAGATTCCGAAGAGTCTGAGGCCATCTATTGGACTTGATATTGCGGGATCTCGAAAGAAAGCCGACCCAAAAAAGGAACTAGGTAAAGACTATCATCATCAACCAATAGGAAAGATAAACGAGAGACATCGATATGAGATCGTTCATACGATTGATGCTGGAGACGGTTCTATGGGGGCTATGAATGGTGGTGTTTTTGTAGTCAAAATGAAGAATAAGCCACAGTTGTTCGTTGAGAAAAGGTATTTGCATATCTCACCTGCTGGGCTTAACCATTTACTTACATGTGATGACGTAGATTCCAAAAAGAAAAGGCCATGCACGCTCTTGCCAAGAAAGAAATAGCCATGCTTCAGAAACTTTTTCACAGCGCCATCAGTTTCTACACCGATGGTTTCTGGACCACAGCCGACGCCTCGCTTTACGTTGAATTCTGCGACAGGGGTGATATGAAGGATATAATTAGAGCTTTTGAGAAGAAAGGCCAATCTAAAAATGAGCTCATCAGCGTTCCTGAAGGTTTCGTATGGCATGCATTTATCTGCCTCCTCGATGCTTTGACGTACCTCTTGCTAGGACGAGGACCAATGGACACCAACGCCTGCGACTACAGGAACCACAGAAAAGAACCAGGTTGGGTGCCTATTCTCCATCGTGATCTCAAACCAGACAACATACTACTTCGGTCCAGATCTGAACCCTCGAGTCCGAAATATTTCTACTGCATCATCAGTGACTTTGGTCTCGCATGCGACGACCTCCCTCGAAACCACCCCGATTGCGATAGAGCCCAGAAACACGGCGGTATCTGTGGAACATGCTCCTACTTCGCTCCAGAACTCCTGTACGATCCCTATCCATGTAAGGGATCCAACGAAGAAGATGAATTCCCGCAAGGCGAAAGACATTCCGCAAAATCCGATTTGTGGGCCCTCGGAGCCACAATCCATAATCTCGCTTCGCCGTCGTTGAACTCTCACTTGAGAGCAAGACCTGCTAATGTTGAGAGTGGAAATATCTGGCTCAATGGATTAGCATCCCGCAGATTACCTTTTCCAAGAATCGCAGATGATTATAGTGACGAGTTGAACGAGATGATTCAGCTTTGTGGAGAGGAAGATAAGAACAAGAGACCTTCTGCTCCGGTTATGTTGCAGATGGCTGTTGCAGCCGGGACCCGGGCGGGTTTTGATCATATTGAAAATCATGACCCGTTGCCTGGGTGGTCTACTAGAGTTCACTCTTATCATGCTAACAAGGCGAGGCCTTCCGAGTAGGTTCGTATGAGACTCTTGCACATTCACCTTGGATCTAGTTTGGCCATCCTTTGGTTTTTGCTCACGCAAAACCAATTGTAGCAGCTTCGGATATTCGTCCAGGATGTATCTCTTACTTCTGAGCGTCGTTGTTTTCTGACTCAATGATACCAGTTAGCAAAATATTTCCTCAAATTCGATTCGCACTTGTACATTCTGGGCCCTTCACTTTTATTGAGAGACTCCGGTACAGCATATAGTTCTTCTTTACTTTCAACTTCAAGTCTCTCATCCCGACATAAATTCCTGTTTCGTATGAGCACGCTCATTCATCAGCTCCAGAATTTAGTCAGAAGACCCAAATGTTCTATATTCTCTCCATCCGTGGCGCATAAAACTACCTTCGCTCCATCTTACCAGCCTTCGTGTTTCTCCGCACTAGTTATGAAACCTTGATCAGAATATGCATTCCATTTCTTTCATTCTCCATAGGGTTCACTTGAATAGCTAGCTAGACGAGCGAACCCGCGGACTTCCTAATTGGGAAATCCCGCACCACCGCAAAATAGAGTCACACTTCTCCATCAAGCACCTGTCCACATCTAATGAATCTACGAGTCAAAAATCTTCAAATAATAACTAGACTTGGATTCAACGCTTATGTGCAACTACTGTATCTATGTATTAAGTGGCGCCGCTTTGCAAGCTTTGAATGACCAATGGCTGCGAATATTTTGAGTATTGATGGGAATGGCAAGACTTTAACATGTAGCTGACTTTGTATCGTGAAATTCAGCCGTGCTGTTAGTGATGTCGAAGAGAGAGAAGATAATAGGAGATGAGTTAGATAAAATCGCATTTGGAGATTTGAGAGTCTTAATGGAGAGTATCTTCATCAATTGTAGCGTTAACCATATATTGAGCGCTATCCCAAACAAACTTCGACTTCCGTAATTTATGCATTATCTGACTATAATTGTTTTCTTACTGTGAAAACCCATGTTTTCAATCATCATATATGTATATTACACCTTCTGCTCAATCTCAATGTGCGAAACCACATCGCGATCAGACTTCTCACTGTCTCCCTCCAACGGCTCAAAAACGTGAGTTCGCCACTGACGAACCGGAATGTGCTCCAAGAAAAAGCAATCAATCTCCGTGTTGGTCCTACCCGTTGTCTCACCAACACAGAACCATACGTAAGCTAAGGTGAAGCAATCCGTAGCGGCATAAAAGAAGCCAATTATCGGACCTAGGTTGGCGGAGAAATAGAGATAAGGACTGATAAAGACCATAAGCCAGACGGTGAAGAAGAAGACTCCGATGGAGGCGGCGGTGATTTTGTTTCTGTTGCGACCCACGGCCATTTCGGATGCCATGGTGTAAGAGAGCGTTCCAATGGAGAAGTTAAAGCAGATGATGTTTATATAGGAGAATACAACGATAGTGGTGCTGACGGCGTGACTGAAGGGACCACCGCGGTGAGTGGTGCCTAGACCGCCGACAACGAGAAGAGAGACACCCATGCCAATTGTGCAGACGAGGAGGTTGACGCGGCGGCGGATCTTGTTACCTAATATGACAGAGGCGCCGACAGCAACAATTTGGATTACGTTTGTGATGGTGTTGATCGTAAATGGTTGGACACCACCTAGGGACTGGGCGAAGACTACACCATACGTATACCAAAATTGAATGCCGTTAATCTGCTGAGCGAACATGGCGCCGCAAGAGTAGATCAACTTGCGGCGTTCAACGGGGTCGCGGATCAGATCCGCCCATGAGGAGCTGCTGGCCATTTCCTTCTCGAGTGTGACTTGGTCATTGATGACTTTCAGATCATTGGCTGGGTTATATCTAGGATAAGAGCGATTTATCTTTCTTAGTGATTGCTCGGCTTTCTCATGGCGGCCCTTGTAGATAAACCACACTGGACTCTCTGGGATGAAAGGTAGAAGGATGATCATTGCTCCTGGCAAGAGCATCAACAAGCCCATGGGAATGTGGTAAGAAGTCGCGCTATCAATGGATTCAGTTCCTTGGTCAATACACGAGACGGCCAGCTGCGAGAGGGATTGCATGAACTGAAACATCATGAGTGCAGGACCGCGGAATTCCGCTGAGGCGATTTCGCCAATGTAGATCAAACAAGTCGCGGTGAATTGACCAATACCGAGTCCGACAAAGACACGACCAAGGCAAAAGACAGCGTAAATACCAGATGCGACAAGTTGAATGATTGCGCCAAGGATGATGCAGATGGAAGCGGATAAGAAGACGGCTTTTCGACCCCATTTGTCATTGATGGGTGCTGTTATAAGAGCACCAGTGAATTCGCCAACGTAGATAAGTGATGCTGTAACGGAGAGAAAGGTTGTGCTAAGAGCATAGGTTCCATCGGAAGCCCTGTGTCCATAATCACGAATGAAAGCCTTCATCCCTTGGATACCGGTGTAGTAAATAGTATCTTTGCATCGAGTTAGTACGATATTGCTACTTTTTAAATGAGAAAACAATAGCTCCAAGCCGAGTTTCTCAAGAAGTTCCAGAGGGAGACAGCAGCACATTTGGAACATCTTCAAGTTTCATGAATGTGGCAGAAAATAGAGCATTGAGAAAGGGATAAACATACCATAACCATAGCACAAAGCTCCAATTGTCGAAACCAAGCAATAGAAAAGCGCCCATTTATGATGCGCCCACTCAATATTCAGATTGAGAAATGCCATCTTCCAAAAAAATACCCCGAGATTGGACAATGGTCGATCAAGATAAAGAAGTCGATGTAGAAAGCCAAGTTTCACGCTGCCGAAAGAAAACCATGCTTGGGAAGGACGGTTTTATATCTCCTCTGAAGAGAGTCGAGATGTAAACAAGACTTTCGGAGTTCAAGAGCCATGGTTGGAAGCTCAGCTAGCAGATGTTAAATAGACTGCGATTGGGATGATATTGGAACCAATCTTGTCAAGGGGTGGAGGCGGAGGCGGGGTCGTGGGGTTTGCGAGGAGCGGAGGGTTCAGCCACAGGATCGGAGATCCGAAAGGGGAATTCACTTCTGCCACACTTCTTTCTACCACCTTCTCAGCTCCGATGCCTAAACTATTTTATGCTCCGTCTACTCCGATATTTGTGTTGTAAGACTAGTGTGACTTCTCTCGCTGAGCTCCGACCTCGTGAATATAAATGTGCCTTCAAACGATGGCAAGAGTCTGAGTATCCAGCCAATGGCTAAGTCGCTTGACATTTTGGCCGTTGTGGCTTTGCTCCCAATGGAGAAAACTGTACAAGAAGTAGATTCCTGTGAGCGCTAGCTGCAAAATCGGGTGGTTTCGACCATCGAATATGAACATCGACGTTCTAATAGTTTTACGAAAACAATGGGGGGAAATGAGAATTGGCTACTAACTACATTCTATTGAAGCCTTGATTTATGGGTTCGAAAATCGAGAACACATGTGGCTAAAAGCTTTTTCATCAACATATCATTGATAACTGAATTCACCAGCAGTCCTAAAGTACCAATTTATCCACCTTTCTATAATAATAGATACTATTAGAAGTTGGATTCATGGTGAAGAGACTTGGAATTTCAATATTTAGCAGGATTGAGCCCGAGTGTCATTCGTATATTTGGCATTATGTTAACCAAGCTTAGACTTCTTTGCAACTATCTCACATTCTACCTCATCGAAGAACCAGCTTACAGATGATCCTTGAATTACTTCTCTTCGCCTAATGTGCGAACCTGAAATCTAATCTCTTGTTACCCTCATCCGTTGTCGTGGCGAGGTAGTGGACTCTCTCCTCTTCGGTCAAAGCATTCCACTTGGCATCCCTCTGTTTATTCCTCCAGACGTAGTAGATTTTGGTCAACGCATACACAGCAATATTGGCTGAGCAGATGATGACCAAAGCACGATCTCCTCGTTTGTATCTTGGAGCGTCGTCTGTGCGGTAGATGTTGGAAGCGATAATACCACCTGATTGGACCGCCATGTTATAGAGCGCGGCAGAGACGGTGCGAGAGCGGACGGCGTTGGAGTTACGGGAGTTCCATGCGACTTGAATGGGATGTGCTGGGTGAATTAGTGAATTGAGTTTAAGAGGGTAAGAGGGTAAGAGCTTAGAAAGACCTACCGGAAGGATAAGAGAGCAGCAAACTCATGATTCCGAAAGCGGACCACTTATTGATCTTAGTGATATCGACCTTGTAGATATATATCAAGAATGGAAGTGCCCAAACTTGTCCCAAGGCACTTGTGAGTGTCAATTCTCCCCATATCTCAGCCACATATGTCAATGCCAACATTGTAACCATGTGAAAGACGGTACTAGGGATGACAAGAAGATTGGTCTTAAAAGTACTAAAGCCGAGTCCTTTGAGGGTAAGGGTGAGGTATTGCGCTGGGGTTGTTTCAGGGATCTGGAACATCAGGCCGATAATGTACAAAGGCCAGAGATCGTAGTCAGAAAGCGATTTCCATAATAGTTTCGGCGTAATAGGCTGTCGGTTGTGCATGCTGGACTTTGTTGGATCTTCACGAATGACACGATTGATGATGATAGTCTCTTCACTAGGACAGTGTCAGATCTCGATATATTGTCAAAGACCAATACCACATACCGTTCTGTAAACCAACCTTTTTTGCCACGGATGCGGCTGGCCGTTTGAGTGGGCGAAGCAGGCATAAGCGCAAAGGAAACGACGGCGATGACAAAGGTAAGAATTCCCTAAAATTTTGGTTAGGAAACGACTTAGCTAAAAGGGCTGAAAATAAATACCTCAATCAAAAATAGCCATCGCCATCCAGATTTATGATGAACACCTCGCATGTGAAGCAGACCGAAAGCAAGGAAGGCAGCGAGCACATCAGATATAGACATGGCAGTCCAAAAAAATCCAAGGCGAAGAGACAATTCGTGGTGCTTGTAGAAATACGATAGGTACAAGATAATCTAATTGAAATGTTAGAATATGGACATAATGGTGGGGGGGTGGACATACATCTGGAATGAAACCGCCTTGAAGTATACCAAGAAGCGCTCTGCAGGTAAGGAAACTTGTGCGACCGCTGAGCCAGAATTGAGCTGAAGCGACAATGGACCAAAGGATCAATTGTGCTGGAATCCAACGATCGGGACCGATCCATTTTGAAACCAGTTGGGATGGTAATTCAGCGGACAAGAAGGCCAGTTTGAAGACTGTATTACCAAGGTTGAAGTCTGACATGAATTAGCTATAAGATCTTGTAAATAATGGCTGAGGATATACCGTTGGTAGTCAAGTGAAGTTCTTTCAAAAAATTGTCTGTGACGGCTTGTTGAATGTTTGAACGATCGAGTTCTAAAGCCATGAACATAATGCATGCCCAGACCTGCAGATAGCTAGTTAGATATGAGTCAAATTATGAAGTGTTTTAATGTTTACCATGATCTTCCAATCTATCTTTCGAATGAGCCTATTCTCTTCGCCCCACGTCCACCTAGCCGATGGGTCAAATCGATGCACATTCTCCCAAGAAGCAGGAGGTTGGTATTCTTTTGCAGTATCGGGATCGTCAAAGACTGAGGGCTGAGTGGCGATAGCATCCGGGTCGTATGTTCTTTTGGTTCGCTGAAACCAAAATCTTTTCTCCTCCCCAGGAAGGCCGAGAGCACCAGCAGCAGGGACTTCTTGCTCTCTGACCTTGGAGGCTTTCTCTTTGGAGTCTCCTAAGTCATCAGACGAAGAAGTGGAACTGAGAGATGGAGGAGATCTTCCACCGGCTGGCGAATGGACATTGATATTCTTTGCGAGAGCGGTCGACATGATCGAGGTCCCGTGAATACAAGATCGAGTTGCTCAAGTTTAGAGACTGACGTGAAATGGGAAGTGCAAGGGCATATGGCAGACTATATGTAGACCCAGGAATTGCGAAATTCTTAACCCATCCTTGCGTAAAAACCTTTGCAAAAATGGGTCTGAGAACAGAAGCGCCGAGTTTAATCGCTATCCACGCCCAGTATTTCGTCACCGTTATCTAGACCTGCTATTTGGGCTCGCAACTCCTAGACAAAGTCGGAAAAGTAGCCCATATGATCACGAGAAGCCCCGCCGCCACTGGCTAGACCCTGTTTACCGGGTCTCCCGACAGACTGGCAACTCCCGAGCTAGTTCGCTGGACCGCCATAGACACTATCGGCCTTGGCCAGAACCTATGCATGCTTAGCAGACATAAATCCCTAGGGCTTGCAGCAGTAATCGTGGCACACTGAGTATCTTGTGCTCTCAAATGACTTATTCAGTGACATTGAATCAAGAATCTGATAAATGGAAGCAACTGTGTACAACAAACTGTTGTGGTTCTTATCTTGAAAGATCCGAATGTCGATACAGATGCTGGACAATTTAAATTACACTGATAGCGAAGCACGACTAAGTGTAGCGCTTATAAGCTAGAAGCGATGTACTGCCATGATCTCAGAATCTTTGTACCCTGATACTTCTGATTCCTTGGATGCACAAATTGTGAAGAAAGCTAAGATATTACAACTTCGCGGTGGAAGTTCGCGTGATTGGCCAAGGCGCTTGCACCTTCAAGGATTACGCCATTTGCCCAATGAATTGCTAGCAATTGCAGTATGTTGCCGGGCGAACGCACATCAAATGTGGCAAGCAAGGTGGTCACTGACTCTAGAAAGCCGGACATGCACAGGATAATGGGCCCATCTGTGTGGGTACAATTGAAAACAGCTGCACCTCGCATGAAACTGACAGTGAATGCAACGCTCTAGACACATTTTCGGATGCCGCTTTACTCGTCGAGAGAAGAGAGCTAGAAATAGAAGTTGTCAAAATAAGAACATAGATGCATTTGGCAATTGCGGCCTTGAGCATGTTGCTCTGCAGGAGAAACAAGCGGCGGGGTCTGGCTTCAAACACCACATCATAATGCTAAATATGATTCAAATCCATAGGGTAGTTCACGAAAGAGCAAAATCGAAAACATCAACAGCTTCCACATTCTAGATGCCACAGTTGAATGTTGCAGTTATTCTCACAACCAAAGTTGTGGTGATCACAAGTCTGTATATTTTCGAGCGTACCCCTCGTGCCTAGATCGATCAGGGCCGCGGCCCGCTCCGACTTGACGAGGCTTAGGTTTGGCAAACAGAAGAGCACATGGGATCCGAATGAACGAATCAGATATAATGAGAGAGGTCCTCAGTGGCAATGAAGGCCATGGTCTGGCCATGCATTGTCTGGTCTTGGGCAGCTTTGGAGAATGCGGGCTGGATCAGAAGCGGAAAGAAGTTGGTTAAGCGATACGCCTGAAGGAATAAATACACGATTGGGCCGTGGGCTGTAGCATTGCACTCAGAATGGCCGGACATGTGAAGGTCGGCCTTTAAAGATGGATGAGTTTGCTCCCAAGTTGGATGGAAACTCGATGTTCGGGGCGCTCAGGCCACAACACGTGATCTCTACTCTACCCACCACTTCAATCTCGCCTTTTCTTTCTCTGTTCGAAAGTCAATGCATCCTAAATCTGCGAGTTGCTGGTTGAAGACTTTTGTTCACATCGATCTTTCCATTCAAAGCATCATATATCCTCGAACTGCGTCAAGTCATCGCAGTCTCTCAATCGATTACCAATACGAGGTTGGTGATGGAGAGCACGCAACCGGCAAGGAACGTTGTGTCATCTGCACGCAATGTTCCTTTCTCCATGTGCTGTCAACACCCCACACTCAACAGACTTATCATAGCAGCTGTGGCTTGGAAGGCTGTATCCTTCCTCTGCCACTTGCCGAGCTAGTCATTCACAGCTGCATTGGCTCGATTGGGGATCTAGCCATTGTCAAATGAGAAGCGGTCTCGGTGTTAAGAACAAACCCCCGTGATGGATACACGGAATGTCATTGTATCAATTGAGCTGTCACTGATGCCATTTGCTATCGTTTGCGTATTCGGAGCTTTGGTACATTTGAAGACGTGATTGTCCTGTTGAGAACTACAAATAGAAACCAAGACCTCGAATTTTCCGGAGCATACTGCACAATTGAGCAAAATGGCACCTTCAATCGCTGAGACAGTCTCTCATGGCACTGAGCAGATCCAAGGGAAGCTCGCGGCTATCAATATAGGAGAAAGCAAGAATGGGGCAACCAAGCAAGAAGAGCCTGAAGCTCCAGCTGTCCAAGAACCAGAGACCAAGATTGACAGCAAGCACGCTGAGCCTACTTCAGTCGTCGAAGAGCCAGAGCTCAGAACTGGCCACAAAGAGCCTCTGAAGCTCTCTGGCGCTTTAGATCACTTCAAAAGCTTTGACGTGACCCCCATCATCGGCCGAGAGTTTGTTGGAGTAAACCTGGCTAAGTGGTTACGAGCACCCAACTCTGACGACCTAATCCGTGATCTTGCCATCACTAGTAAGCCTTCCAATGTGCCTAGCAATCCACTTGTCCCAAACTCTTGCTAATTCTGATCCAGTATCTCAGCGCGGCGTCGTTTTCTTCCGCAAGCAAGACGATATCACCAATGACCTACAAAAAGAGCTCGTCCAACGTCTCGGGGAGCTCTCTGGCAAACCTTCCTCCTCCAAGCTACATATTCATCCTGTTTCAAACTCTGGCCGAGATGGAGGCGGTAAAGATGACGAGATCAGTGTCATCTCATCCGAACAAGCGAAGAAAATATACAAGGGCTCTGGTATCATTTCAGTAGACAAGAAGCAGAGCGCAAAAGAAGGATGGCATTCTGATATCACATTCGAGCCCATCCCCAGTGATTATGCTCTCCTGCGATTGACACAACTCCCCAAGACTGGTGGTGGTAGGTTCCAACTATATCACTTTCTTACACCCCGCTGACACAGTATAGATACTCTCTGGGCATCCGGCTACGAAGTCTACGACCGCATCTCAACTCCCTACCAAAAATTCCTCGAATCTCTAAGCGGCACCTATGCCCAACCAGGATTCAACGAAGCCGCCAATCGCAACGGCTTCAAGCTCTACTCAGGCGAGCGCGGTGCCCCCGAGAACGTTGGCGAAGTTCTCGAAGCCATCCACCCCGTGATCCGCACCAACCCCGTGACGGGCTGGAAATCCGTCTTCGCTGTTGGTCATCACGTGCAGAAGATCAATGGGCTCTCCGAACTCGAGAGCAAGCATCTGCTCGACTGGTTCGTGCGTCTTGTTGTCGAAAACCACGATCTACAGGTTCGTCATAGGTGGGAGAATCCCAATGATCTCGCCATCTGGGATAATAGGAGTGTGTACCATGCTGCTACGCCAGATTATCTACATCAAGGTCTAGGTGAGAGAACGGGTCAGAGAGCGGTCAGTCTGGGAGAGAGACCTTATTTTGATCCTCAGAGTACTGGGAGGAGAGAGGCGCTTGGAAATCAACTTCATGAATCTTGAGGCGTGCAAATTTTTCTGTAGCCCGAGAATCATCATTAGATATATATCAGCTGCAGCAACACCTATCTTTTCCCACGTGATCACTCAAACACTTGCCTACAACTATATCGCGTTTCAAAGATAAAAGCAATTATATCCCCGAGGTTGTTGTCAACGAGAAATACAAACTACAAGTGTCGTAATAAAGACCAGAAGAGGATAGAATTCACGATTGAAAATCAGAATTTTGGGTTCAGAAGTATTGTCAAAGTAGGAGGAAGATTGATAATTGATATTATTCATCATTCGTATATAAGCTTCTGTATAATGTATGCGCGCACTTCTATGGCAAACTCAAGAAATAATCCAACATCAGTGGATAATTCGGGGTTCCCAATCCGGTAACCGGATCCCAGCCCTTGCTTGTCTGGAAACCCTGGGAGCCGCAGTTGGGATCTGGATTGATGTTAGTATGTGAGGTATGGTGAGGGAGATGAGGGAGAGATTTACTTGAGCCGTTGACAATGTCGTTCAGGACTGAGGGGTCTGTGGAGGTTGTTAGCGAGAGTTGTGGTGGGAGTTTGGATTGGAGAGGAGGGGAGAGGGAGGAAAGGAAGAGGAAAGCATACTGTAGTACAGCGCAGGATTGATAAATCCAATCGGGCCTTTCCCAATTGCAGTTCTCTCCTCATTGAGCAAAGTGATAATGGCTCCAAAAATCGGCGAGGCAAGAGAAGTTCCAAAGAAGGTGCCCAAGGTGAGGTTGTTATACGTCAACAGGTACGCGCCATTGGCGGAGACATCTGGATAACCCCTCCCGGCACGATTGTACACGCCTCCCTTCTCGCCTATGTTGGTCGCAGCCGCATTGATCTTATAATACGGCAGTTTCTGGAACGGTAGATCCGCTTTGAGATAACCAGCTACGGCTGCCGCTTGATATGCCGGCGACGGGAAATAATTTGAGAATCCACCACCTGAGGCGAAGAAGTCATAAGGGGGACTGATGGGCCCGCCGTTGTTGGCGGCCAGGTTGAGGGCCGTGAGATTGACTTGCATGGAGGACTCAGCATCGTAGACGGTTTGGTTGGGATACAATTGCGTTGCTCCTACCGCTGTGATATAAGGACATCCAGAGGGGTAATCCGGGTTGTAGACTGTACCATTTTGACCTGTGGCACTCAAACATCCTTCTTCATTGTTGTCTTCGCCTGGAAAGCTGGCTACACCGTAATCACCGCTAGCGATGAGGATGGAGTGGCCTTGGAGACCGAGTTTGAGGATTTCGTTGCATTGACGCTCGACATAAGGTTTTGGAAGGTCGACCTCCGCTTCACCGTAGGAGATGGACACCACACGAGTCAATCCGTAGGTTCCGCATTCCAGTTTGCCTTTGTATCCGCCCTCTGCAGGGTCAGGATAAGAACCGTCAATTCCGGGAGTATCGCCTGTGATGTTGAATGCGGAGTAGCTGCAATAGCTACCATCAACGCTGTCTAGGAAAGTGTTGAGGAAACCAGTCTCATTGCTCTGGCCAGAAGCTGTTGGCAAGTCGTCAACTTGGTAAACAATTACTGACTGAGGATAGATGAGTGAAACAGCGAGGTCAAGGTCAATATCGGATTCTCCTCCGTTGCGTGTGTCGTTGGCGGGGACCGGTGCAGTACCACCATCAACTGAGATCACACCAGGTTTCGTGTAAGAAGGGACCCATGGGGCAAAGTTCTTGAAGAAGAGTGAAATATCGGCTTGCGAGAAAGCGTCATAGGTTTCGTACAATCCCATAACATTCTCTGGTTGAGCGTAGATAGCTGGAGGAAGCCGATACAGAGCTTTGATGCAGATAGGAGTGATATTTACGGAACAGCCTTGAAGCTCTGGGGGAAGAGAGAGTGCTCCTGGAGGCGGTCCCCATCCTGGGTAGCGTGGTGGTTCAAAGTGTGGTTTATGACTGCTTGCTTTTGGAGCACTCACGACGCCGCGCTTGGAAATGTGCCTCTTCTTGAGAGGTGCAGATAACTTCACACCTGGTTTGATGTAGTCTACATGTTGAGAAACATGAGTTGGCAGGTAGTACTCATCACACCCAATTCTGGTATCCCCTTTTCTCGTCACGTGTTCATAGTACTTGGTACCGAACAAGCTCTCAGCATGCTTAGCAGGCATGTCAATTGCGAGCCAGCCTTTATTCTCGTAATGGAGAATATCGGTTTCATTGAACAATCCAGACCCAAGCAACCAATTCTTGACAATCTCAATTGTCTCATCGGCGGGCGCAAAAAGCGAATGGACTTCCTCCTTTGACAAGTGCTTGCCATAGTTCGCCGACGCTGGGTGAGAGACTTCCATGAGTTTCTCGTAGCCAAACTCCAGGTTTCTCTGACGGAGACCGATACGAACCGGAATGATGGCCTCGCTGTGAACGCGACTCCGCTTGTGCGGAAGAGAAACAGATCTCTTCTCGTGGAGGACATGACTCTTGGACATGGAGAGGGCGTCTCCGAAGAGCGCGAGGCTCGCGAGAAGGTGATACCAGCGCATTGTGAACAGAGGAGAATGAGCGAGCTGGTGGAAAAGCAGAAGTGAAGCTTACCGTCCGAGTGGGAGGCAATATATACTTGCAGTACCTGGGGGTTGGGAAAGATCCATTTTGCCTCTGCATTCATACATGATCAGCGTAAGCTCATCTCCCCTCAGCGTCGCTGCAGCCATCGGTGACATTGAGACAAGGGACCATCGTATTACTGGTATACTGGTATACACGAACAATGCAGGAACAAGCCTTGTTTCATGCTTTGCGCTTACCGGGAGCGGGGAAAACAGTGGCAAGCTGCTGACATCTGGTTGAGGCTCCCGCCTAAGTGGCCAAGGAACGTTATCTACGTCTGGGGTATCAAGGAATCCTGCTGGGGATGTAGTCTGAATATCCAGCATTTTATCCAAAACGATCCGTGCGAGCGGAGAAAGTAATAATACCGAGTCGCTGAGTCGTAATATAAACAATCTATGTCCAATGATTGTGCGCGCATAAAAATACAAGCGGAATGGATGTTCAACTTGGCTTGTCGTTCCGAAAGATTAACACACGTGATCCAGCTCGAACTTGTCTTAACCTAGGTAAAAACCCGTCTAAGATTCTATATTGTCAAGGTTATCGCGACATGTCTATACCAACAATGAGTGCTCCTTCGACTTGGAAAATCCCGTAGCCTTCGTCACAGCCTCGCTCCAATGAGGAATCGTCGCAACCGCCATAATCAGCGTCCCAAACTCATCCAACTGCGCCAACCAATCATCAAACGTCCCTTCCTTGTTCCTTTCAAAGTTGACCAGATCACCATACGTCAAACAAGTCCGCGAATGACAATGATTGGCATACTCTCTTTTCCACTGTGCTTTCGATGAGGCTCTCCAAAGATCTCGGCCACATGGCAGTGCGAGGTGGAGCATCTGGCTTCCGTCGCATTTATATGCGTAGACGGGTGAGGATATGTCGAAGATGATATCGATTAAGAAAAGAAGGATCATTGTGCTGTAGAATTGAGAAGTTAGCGTTAGTCTATTAGGAATAATGTGTGAAGGATAAAGCGAAATAGGCTTACCGGCGAAGAGACTCGGCCTGAATCCAGTCATCCCATGTTGGATGTAGAATTCCGATATCATGGGCATAGTGCATCACGAAACCGCCTACGCGAACACCAAGCCCCTATTTGATGGAAAGATTAGCGAAAATGGAGTGATATCAAGAAGGGAATTACACACAATCATTGTATCAATCAGTGGAATATCGAAACTTGTCGCTGCTTCATTGTCCTCTGAGATCCGAAGCAAAATGTATACCGTGATGGCTTGAAAAGCAGCTATCGCATCACGATTGCTGAAACGGTAACACTGTACTCAAGTCAGAATATTGAAGCACGAATTTCCAAGTACTGACCTCTGCCATGAGTCTTTCTTGCTCCATTTTGATCGCCCTCCACACGAATATAGTATTATCCTTGGTCTTCACAGAATACATCTGTACAATAGCGGCACAGACATCTAAAGGAGCTTGCCCAAAGCTATGCATTCCTGACTTGATCTCAGATTGACCCATACCACCCCTGAAACTTGGATGAACAAAGGGTGGCGGAGCTCGATTTGACAGCATCATATATGGATATGATCGAAGGGTTGATAACACATAACTTTTATTTAACGAGGAGTGACGACTCGCGATAATTCGAGGTTTGAATGCTCTCAATGGCCTTGGTATTAGTTGGTCATAATCCAAATCGCTCGGAAACGCAACCTGAACAACGCCCATCGGTACGATGAAATCAGATCCAGACAAGGTATTCACGGAAAGCGGGCCAAACTCGGCAGAAGAGAGATTTGAGAATGTAGAATCAGATGACTCGGAAGAAAATTGCCAGAAATCGGGATATTCGAGATTATTAGATAGAACCACATCTCCTGCGTCAGTAGAGGTGTCGGTTGAAGTAGTGGCTAGTGGCCCCACGTTCCACCTCGAGGTGTTAACTGAGTCCGTAGCTTGGAGGTCTATTGCATAGTCTAAATTCTGAGCCGCTAGTGGGTAAACCTTTCGCGTTGAGACTAGCTCCATTGATGATTGCAGAATATCTTCGGCTGCGGCTACGGCTTCTACGCTATTCGAAGGGTCGGGGTCCTCATTCGTTGCAAGTTGTTCATGGATATCAACCCTCTGTGATTGGCTCTCGACTCCGCGCTGGCTGCCTCTGATTGGCAAGACAGGTAGTGAGTAAACACATGCAGCATTCTTCGCTAAACATCGTGAACATTCGGGGTAAATCATGTCACAGCGTGTTTTGGCCTTGGTACAAGCCGTACAGGCCTTCTTTCGAGACGTGGTACGGCTCTTTGCTTTCCGACAGTATGAGGCATGGCGAAGCTGTGATTTCCCTAGAATTAATGAGAATGTGTGCTTCAAGGAGACGTGCAACGTTGTTCTACGGCTCACGATTTTCAAAGGTCTTGGCGCAAGTGTTACATCTCAAGGGTGTGATCGGTTGTGTTGATTGGGCTAAGGTTGCCATATTTAGAGCTCTGGATTGGCGAGCTGATAACGATCCTCAGTCCGGAGAAATTTGGTCGTTGCATATGTATTTGGGAGGCTTAGGGTGACAGTACCACGGAGTTCCGTTGACATTACCAATCACATTCGCTTAATATAGCCAATCAAACCCAGACGGTCTGACATTACCCCGAAGCACATTTTGTCAGCATCGAACCCCCGAGGTGAGCTAGGGGATCCATAATTGAGGCTTTGAAAGCGACCCATTTGAGACCTTCTGTAAATGAAGCCATATGCTTAAGCCCTCCTGCAAGGTACCACGGAAATCCGTTGGGGATTGTTAAGCTATGTACTATGATATGAGAGCAGAGAGTCAAGGCATCAGTATAAATATGTATCAATCACTTCTCACAGAATCACCCATCAGAGATTCGCTCAAATAAAAATTAACTAAATCCACTTCATAACCTCAATCTCATCAATATGACACCAATCACAGATAATCAGGCGGCATGGATCCCGTACGAGAAAGCCCCAGTTGCGGAAGTTGGTCCAGGGCTTGTTCCTGATCCTGAAGAAAATGAGGTTGTGATCAAGGTAGCATATGCTGCTGTCAATCCGACCGATTGGAAGGTAATCTCAAATAGCAATTATAAACGATACTTTATCAACTCACCTATTTCCAGATGCAAGACACTCCCTATATCAAGTTGACCTACCCTACCATCTTTGGGACTGATGTCGCTGGGACCGTGGCTCAACTTGGCCCCGGAGTAACCCGATTCAAAATCGGTCAGCGAGTCATTGGACATTGTGACAGTCTTCTTACCCAGAAACCTGGCCGAGCAGGATTTCAGCGCTACACCACTTGCCGCGAGATCTTGGTGACTGAAGTTCCTGATTCGCTTCCTCTAGCTAACGCTGCTGTCCTACCTCTTGCTATTGATACTGCATCGACCGGATTATTCAGACATCTTAAGCTTCCATACCCGTCTCTGGATCCCAAGCCAATTGGGAAAACTGTGTTGATCTGGGGCGGTAGTTCTTCCGTTGGATCAATCGCAATTCAGTAAATATCCCCCTCTTTATCGCGCCTCGAGATTTCAAATATGAATTTTGATACTAACCATTGCGTCTTTGCAGGTTGGCAGTTGCTGCCGGTGCGACCGTAGCCACGACGACCAGCGCCCACAACGAAGTTTATGCGAAGAGTCTTGGTGCTACTCATTGGTTCGACTACAACAGTCCCAATGTCGTCTCTGAGATCTTGAAAGTTCTCAAGCCAGGCGACCTCGTCTTTGACACCATCGGTGAAGCCAGCACCCAAAAAAACGGCGCAGAGATCGTGAGCAAGCTTGGTGGAAAGCTCCTCCCTACCGTTCTCTGGCCCGTACCTACTGGATTCGACGATGTCGAAGTTGTAACTGGTAAGTTACTAATCTATTCTTCAAATGTAATACCGCTAAGTTAAGTATAGTCATGGGCCTCGATCCCGGCTTTGGAGAGCTCGAAATTGGAGATGCTCTTTGGCGCAAGTTTATCCCGCAAGCTTTGGCCGCGGGTAAATTTCAAGCTAAGCCTGATCCATTTGTTCTTGAAGGACTGGAGAAGGTTCAAGAAGGGGTGAATATCCTCAGAAAGGGTGTCTCTGCTAAGAAGATTGTTATTGAGATTGCGAAGACTGCTTAAGCAAGAAATTCTAATTCTTTTCGGTATCTTCAAAGATTTAGAGTGATGCTTGAAATTCAATAGGAATTTGCACAGGTATTCTGTCTAGATCCTCGCTTAATTTTTCGAACACTACCTGAAGTTTACACATTACTCCCTTTCTATACCTTCACTTCTTCTGCAAAATAATGAGTTTATACACTTCAGCTATTCGTTCATAATAACTAGGTAACGGCGAGTATTCAGGTTGCGTCTACCATGGATTTAGACATAAGAACGAAAACGAGCGATTAAGACAGAGAAGAAGTTCGATCGTAAGTGAGTCCAACGTATGCACCTTGGAGTCCTGATCCGACCTCGTTATTTATTTTGAAAAATTGGTAGATTTTCACTGCTAATATTTTTCAGAGTCAAATCAGGGTTTAATCCTGGTCTAACATAGTATATCTTCGCCCAAAACTATACGGTATTGCGTTATAAAGACTATGTTTCTGGATTCATGCCTCGATTCGAGTTCTATCAAGGCCAGAATTGGTATCATGTGATCTGCAAAAGACCGCCTTCGCTTAATTCCCTAAATTGGAAGAGGCGGTTAAGATCAAAGTGAGGCTGATGCGGTGTGCGACACGCTTAAAATCCTTCTCGGCCCCAAACAAAGATGCCTCCACAAACCTTCTACACATTGATCAATGTGCTCCACGAGTCCCTCTGTAGTGGATTGAACGCCGAAACACCCCACAAAAACAGCATAGGTATCATCTCTAATTACAATGGTTGCCATTAATCTCGGGAATACCTTCAACGATAGTTAGCCACAGATGTGCTGCAATTGTGAGCTTTATAGCCTTGCCAAATTATTTGAGATTTTTAAGATTAACTTTCTTGAGCTTGTTAATGGAAGGCAGGTTGGTCTCTCTCTTTATCTTCATTAGGGAGGAGCTTTAACTAAATCTTACTTTGCAGCATGACAGCCTTCCGTGAGAAGTGAAGTGGGTTCGACCGTTAACACCGCCATTCCCTCTTCTCGAAACCCAATCTAGTATCCATCTTTGGCACTCGTACGACCTTATGCCTTAATGGCATAGCCCTATCTAGCCATCGTAACCTCGTCAAGACTGTCTTCACGTGACCATCACACCTACCTTTGATACGTGATGCGGTACTCAAACCGACGATAAACTAGAGCGCCTCTATTCAAAATGTCTGCTATTATTCCGGTTATTGGTACCTGTTCTCTTTCCTCAATGACTGAATTCAAGCGCTGATGGTTGTCCCTAGATATGAATGATGCTTGGACGCTCTCCGCGTACTCACAAATGGTTTTCTTCCTGAATGATTACTCAAGACTGTACCTCCCGTATGAGAATCCGTCGCATACTCAGCAACAAATCCTCCAGCACCTGGCGCATCAGCTATTCGGGCTTGAGTACGAATACAATTTATTGGCACATCAAGCACTTGTTTCACGACCGCTTGATTGGTCTCAGGCCCTAATAGGAGGTTCAGCCGGCCGAGAACCTACCGCAGATGGCGATGATAACTGGCTAGATCTAGCACTCCCCAGCCCCTCGGTCTCAATGCCATCACACCCTTCAGTCGCTGTATACGAACCTGTCAACATCACTCAGGATTTTCAGAACAGGGACTGGCTTCATGCTGCAACCTCCACAATCTCGGTATCAGCATCCCAATCAGACGGCTTGATTCCCTATTCCGAGTCCACCAAGTCACTTGCACAAAGAGAGGGTGCAAACTCTGACGGTCAAGGTCATTTATCGGCTAGATCGCTGGCTCAAGCTGATATCCCCATACCAAATGCATTCACCCACAAATCAGAATTTGATACCGCCTATACCAGTATCGCAGATAGATCCGATGACATCAAATCTTTGTCGAAATTCCCTTCAACCTCATCCACAACGCAGGATAGAAGAGCAAAGAGAGTCAGTTCAGTCAATAGTACTAACAGTTACCAAAGTCAGGTACGGGTTGGAAAAGTATTGAGCAAAACATCTTCCGCATTCAGTGGAACCAGCTCAATGTATTCTTGTTTTAACTCTAAATCGGCTTCAAGGTCAGCTCAATCGGTGACAACAGATGCTTCCACTATATCGCGGCGCAGTCGTCGACCCTTGGATAAGCTAGCCAAGGCCGCGATGAAGGCCGTCCGCTCTGTTGGGGCTTGTTGGAGATGCAAGCTATTAAGAAAATCAGTAAGCCGCAAGCAAACAAAAAGAGCACAGATTGATTATTTATAGTGCAGCGAAGAGAATCCATGTGGCACTTGTCCGACAGGCCCCCGTACTCATAAATCGGAGTGGCAGGCACTGGGCTGTCAGCGAGGAGCTTTGGAGGATAAGATCATTCCGCTGATCTTCTGCCCAATTATGTTGAGCTCTCAAACAGGCAAATATACTCCGTCAGGGATACAAGACATCGAGCCGTCAGCCGCTGCCAAAATCAACAGTTACACCGGGTTGCGCCAGAGAAGCAGGGCCGCAGAAACCCATCGGGGAGAAAATGTAGTTATTGGGCCCCTTGACAACTTTTTAGTAACAGTAGATGAAATATTGAGCAGTACGGATGGTTGTTCTACCCCATTCGCTGTCAAGATTGGAAAGCAGTTTGATTCGGAATTAAGGTCACTCGAGCAGTGCATCCAGACGATTTCCTGGGAATTGACGCATTCGTCTTCCACCCCCGACATTTTAGGGGGGTTCACGATGGAATCCTTCACGGCACTCTTGAGATGCGCAGCTCTGCATCAAGTGAGAACAGAAAGTGTACGTATAGTTTGTCTTTATTTCATTATACTCAATGAGATGAGGTTAAAGAAAACATTGGAACGAAGCGCCGAAATCGAAAACTGTTTCTTAAACAAAAAGACATTATTTTGCAAGCCCAAGATATAAACTGTGCTTGAAATGATTTAGTGTCATGAGTAATAGTCGGGTATAGCTGCTTTTACTATTGCATGCTGACAAAACTGTGTTATTTTCAGGATCACCTCGTTGACGAGTCTCTCGGAAATCTCAGAGACTCACTTGAAGTTTTGTATCTCAAGACAGGCGGGCACCTCGAAGAATTTACGCACATGTGTTGTTCGACCACTGCTTGTCATATAGAGTGTATCAGCAGACTTAACGCGGGCATTTCAAGGTATATTAATGCTCTATCCCATGTCTTTTTTCAAAAAGAAAGGATGCGAATGGTAAAAAGTTGGTGGCTCTCTGTTTTCTACAGCTTATGCATTCAAAACTTTGTCAGACAGGCACTGCTGCAAATACATGCCGACGACAGCAGAATCCAAGACTCGAAGGTCGGAGCACGGCAATATCACCATTTGGCACTTCGAGTATTCTTGGCTTACTCGCGCAAGTACGATCCCTTGATCGACAGATCGCAAAACGACTTTGAGGCTACAATGACGCAGGAAGATATGGTGTTGAAGAACGAAATCATGCTCGCTCGGCTAGCTGTCAAGCAGGACTCTTGGTCATCTGTCGGGATCAAAGACTCCAAAAGCTATCTGAATGAGTTGTTTGAAGATTATGGTGAAGAGCTTCTCTCAAAGGACGATTGGATCAAGTCCTTTTCTATACAAAGTGAGGTTTGATGCGTTAGCGGATGCCTGCGCCAAAAAATATCAGCTCGTTGAAAGCGAGCAAGCATCCGAATAGGCCTGAGAAAGCAACTATTAGTTTCGATCTTACAAAGGCTAAGGTAAGCCATTAGCCATTGAAATAGCGATCAGAGTAGTTTTGAAGAAACATGACTGACGTGGATGCGGGTCCTTCTCACAAATAATGCCCGTTTTATTTCTGGAGCTGAGTAACTTATGATGCTCATATGGCATGCTACCTAAAGACTCTAGCCTTATAAAATAATCACTATTGTGAAATTACAAAAGATATTATGCGTAAAACTTTTTTGAGCGACTTACATTGAACAAGTATTCCAGTCAAACTAGCGATCGATATTCTGCTACTCATGTTGGCATTGGCTGAATAGGAAGGATCAAGAGTGTACCGAATAGCTGGGCCAACTACTCTTGACTCATATTTACTGTTTGTAAAGTACCTCGCTCAGAATCCTGCTGATAAGTTCGGCACGTCCGGCCTCGGGCAGGAAGTGTGGTTTTTAGTGGATAAACTATATTACATCTGCAATCCTTATTTGGAAAATGTCGATAGCTTGTAGCTGCGTTGCGCCAGTATATCATTCTCGCTGATGGCCTGGATTTTAGAGCTGTGCGAGCTCATCCCAACGATGTTGCTCATCATCTAAGGAGATACCAATTACCCAGTCGAAAATACTAAGACTGCAAAGCAAACAATCAAGAGTCTCGAGTGTCGCTCTTCATTATCTTCTGGACTCAACCTTCCCCGGTGCTCTCGATCGACCAGTCATATTTACGCTTATTTTGTCCATTTTGGTTTACAAGTTCACTTGGTCCACAATTATGTATACAATTACCTTATCTATGTGGAAATTTGGATTTTTATTGTGATTAAAAACTGGGAACATCACACACAATTTTCTTAGCACGGTACGTAATTATTGAGTGGCTATTTCTTCTTTCGTGATGCTAGATAGGACTAATTGATAACGAGACTCGATGACTCTGAACAATTGAAGCAGCTTTCTCCCAGATAGGCAATAATTATTGACCTCAATAGTGTTTAGGTGCACTTCTTATGCACAATAGAAGGCCCGTCCTCAGCATACTCTGTGAATAACCGGACCGTTAGCTAGTTCGAATTCGGGGAAATATGAATTTGAAGCTTGGTTACCTTGCATCGTTATCCAAGAATTTGAGAATGATGTAAGTGACGCGAGAGTTGAGCCTCCAATCCACGTTGAAAGGTTTCGTTATGAAGGATCAATAATCTTCACTTCTTTACCGGCTACAGCAGATATTTCTTTTCGCATCGATCGGCAAAGCCTGGAAACGTTGTGTTCCCTCCAGACTGCCTCGGTCAGCTTTGCTATTTTTCTTTATGGGGTACTCACCAGAACGATATTTTCAAAAATTTCAGGTCTTACACCCTCGTCACAATTCATAATAGACTGAAAAGTAACCTGGTGGATTCCATCACCCTCAATACCATGGAGCTTGGGGTCGAACAGCCCTTCGGGAGCACGGAACTTCTCATCTCCAATAGTTAGAACTTGTCTGTCGGGTAATGTGTTGGATGTCTCCGAGCTAGAGGAGTGGCTAGTAGTGTTAAATTCTTGCTGGAAGTCAAGAGCGACATAACCAAGCTTTTCTTTGACATCACGAACAGTTTAACTCTTGTCGGTAGTAGGGAGAGGGCATCCGCGTGTTTCCAAGAGCTTCATAAGAGAGTCGGTTACGGCTTGACCAGCTTGTTTGATTTGACCGATACCTTGGGACGAAACGTAGCCTTCATTGATAGGTACGATATCAGTAACACCATCACCAGAATCCACAACTATACCAGTAGTGCGGCCGGAGGCGTACAATGAGAGAACAGCCTGGATAGAAACATAGAACGCTGGCACACGAAAATTTTCAAACATAACTTCGACCATCCGTTCGCGATTACTTTTAGAGACACGAACAGGTTGGGTAAGCATGACTGGACGCTCCTCCGGTTCAACATGGAGCTCTTGGTCGAACGTGTAACGATGGACTGCCACAATATCACCCCAGTCACAAACCACGCGATCCTTGATAGGATAGCTAAGCGTGAGAATGGCGCGGTTCGAGTATGCTTCATTGCCCACGTAATCGCGATCAGCGTCCACCCTTTCTATCGCCCTATTCTTAATTTAACATACAAGAATAAAATATATTAGCAGGGCACATTACCTCTTATACTCAGGATGGCCGACAATAGTTGCTGTTAGCAAGTTATTTTCCTACTCCATTTTACTAAATTAGAGTTCTTTTATTCTTTATCCTATAGCAAAAGTATATAATCTGCAAGTCGACCTTTTAAGTAATAGAATCTTGGTGCGCGCTGTATTTAGCTTTGGTCTTTCTCTCAACATGAAGCATCTTAGAGACAGCAACTACATTAGCGCCAGATCCGGATCAATGGCTTCCGTACGAAGGCGTCAAAAACCAGAAAATCACAGGGCTAACTGGACAGCGAGAGAAGTGGGGGGAGGGCATTCACTTACAGGGTGTAACTCGAAGAAACAACGTCGAACGCTTCATTGCCCGAGAAGGAGCCATCTTTGTTAAAGTCGATGTGATGGGAAGTGTACACGTGTTGCCACTAGAAGAAAACGCGGGAGGATTATTCGAGGCCACGTCGGCGTTGCTGCAAGAGATCGATCGACGGGTAGATTAACTTCTGCCAGTGGAGCTGAAATCAACGCTAAAGTCTTGGGGGATGCAAGATGGCGAACTCTAATCAGAGGCACGGAATAGAATCATACCGCAACTGCCACCGAAGCTACCCGTGAAGTCGGTGAAGCAGTGCTTCGAAGAATCAAATCACAGAAAGACCTGAATATTCCACCATCTCAGCGGCTCATGCTGCAAAGTTCTCCTGGCAAGACGGGACCGGGCTTGTCCTTGAATCGAAAGGATGCAGGTATGTGCTTACTAAACCCAGTGAAGAATTACCAAACTCTAATCTAGTCCAGCCTTTAGAGTGACTCGCCCAGAAGCTGGACAAACCGTATATTGTGCCTACGATTCTCCGCTGTGGGTCTGTTTTAAAATTTACGGCATGGGCAGAGGCGAAAGAATACATGATTAAGCCTATCAAAAGCTTTATGGATTAGCAAGCCTATGACAACATGAGTCGAGCCAATATTTATGGTAGCAGATAGTAAGATGGGTTCTGTTTTCATCGATAAAACAATATCTGACACGGAGTCTGGTAGCGAAGCGTATGTTCATGGTATCATGGATGGTGAGTTCATAAAAAGCGCCAGCGATCAGAAATTTACACTCTGCTAGCCTTTCAGCATTTAATTTAAGTACAAATCCTTTAGTCTTGGTTCTTATCGTTGAACTTGAACACTTGCCATTCTCGCTTAGATGAGCGTATTTTGAGGAATTTCAAGTTGCACCTGATTAGTCTAGGTCACGTTCTTAAAGTCTAGCCTCAAGAGTTTACTCATAATGCCAATGTTCCAGATTCTAGATCTATGATACATTTTCATTACTTATTTTCCTCCTGGACTTTTCACCGGAACACTTATCATCCACTGAAGAATTTCATAGACGATCTGGCCGACAGCAATCCCAGTCGTCTCAGCAGCGTTGTCATAAACAGGAGTGAATTCGACGACATCAGAACCAATAATCTTGAGCCCAGCGTCTGACAGTCCTCGAAGAATGGCCATTAATTCTCTCGTTGTCCATCCGCCAGGCTCGATCGTCCCAGTGGCAGGAGCAAAAGCCGGATCTAGGACATCAATGTCGACACTGAGATACACATATTCATCGCCAACGGTATCCACAATTTTCTGAACAACTTTGTCAACACCAAGTTTATCGAGTTCCCTAGCACGAACAATGCTAAATCCGCACCGAATATCGTTGTTCAGGTCGTAATGCTCGTCGAAGAGGCCGCAACGAGATCCTAAATGCATATTGCTGTGATTTGACAACAAGCCTTCTTCATGAGCAATGTGAAGCATAGTACCGTGGTTCACTTCAGAGTACTTTGTGAGTCCCCCGCCAAGTTGTTTTGGGTCCCAGGTATCCAGGTGGCTGTCAAAGTGGAGTACCGCTACTCGGCCCCAGGTTGAGTGAAGAGCTCGAAGAATTGGTAAAGCTGTGGCGATTAGCATGGATCAGAATTATGTAGAAAGATTTTACTGATTGTATGATCCCCACCAATGGTGATGAATCTCACAGCTTCCCCAGCAGATTCATTTTTCGCTTTCATCGAATTCATAGCTTTCATCCCACTTTCTAGCTCGTGGATGGCTACCAATTTATCGAATGGTGTATTTGATATATCACCACAATCAACGACCGTTGCCCAGCTACGAAAAGGATTGGTTTTGTGGTCCGTACTGCTTTCGTCAGCACTGCTCCGTCTCGCAAGATGAAAACTCACTCCCATCCCGCCAATGGAGAAATCCTGCGGGCTCCTTGGCGTGCTCCATTGGGACCGAATCTAGCTCCTGGTCTATACGAAACTCCCAGATCAAACGGATGACCTACAATACCAATATCAAAAGTTCCACTGTTTACTACCTCCGTGCATTCTGTAAATTCAAGATGGGCAAAGGTATTGATTCCAGCATATTCTTCCTCAACACCCCAAACTCTGCTTTCGTACGTCGGAGGGAAGATCACTGGCTTGGAGAGTTGGGAAACATCAACTTTTCTCCCAAAGATAGAGGAGGCAATGAAGCTGGCTGGTGCATCATCGCTCCCAAGGACTGCTTGGGAAGCTGAGATGACTTGAGCCGCAGCGATCAACTGAAAGACAAGAAACATGGTCATATACAAAGAAACCGAAATTTAAGAAAAATATCAAAGATTATGTACCAATTTCCATCCCACACTTTCCTTATCAGTTCAAGGGCTGAGGTAAAGGGAAAGGTAAGAGTTTGGCCTGGTTGAAGATGTGCCTCTAACTCAATTAGGAAAGTCCTCGCGAGCGGCGCGTTCCTTGAAGCTCCAGAGATATCATCAACAGGACGCGGATCTTACAACCTCCCACGCTCTTCAACAATTCAGCCATGAAATATACAATAATCAATCGGCTTGGTGGAGCTGCTCTCTTCTATTCTTCAATCTGCCAGTCCCCTCATTAGCTCTCTGTCATTCCTTGCGATCCGTGCTCATCGCAGAGCGGAACAGCAGCTGTACTATACTGCAGTCCTGAACCACGGTTTCCACAGTACAGAAGTATGCATCTCAAGTGGGTTATCTGTAGTGCGTTTGTTGAATCTGCCATGGCTTGTCTAAGGCAGGCAATTGTCGGCCGTCTCATAGAGAATTGGATGTATGGTTCAGTATCTTCTTCTTATGTTCTAGGGATGCGAGACCAAGAGATACGATTAACGATAGCATGGTTGACGACAGCTCTATTAGCTTTGGTTTCTCGGGGAATTGGCATACCCACGGATCGAACCGAACTCTAACAACAATCTCGACTCGCATTACAGCACAGAACCTCCCTTCCCAGACGAAAAACAAAGATCCCCAGGAAGCGACTGATGACCTCTGGGAAGGGCATATTGGCAAATTCTTGAACAGTATATCTATATCAGAGAACAAGCCTAATATGCTCCTTCCACAGCCTCCACCACTCATCCAAAAAGCCAGCATGCTATCCTATCTTCGAATGTACCCCACTCGAACGATATCCGAAGTAACCAGCCTTCCAAATTTATGAGCGAGCGGCGAAGATATGCAGAGAATTGTTGCATGGATTGCGAACGAATACAGAGGAGAAAGACATATGAGTGTATAGCGCCGCTTGGCTAGAATAAGAGTAGGGAAAATTCGTCCCAAGTTTGTTAAGAAAGTTGTCACATATTTCGAGGATTCAGATTCTTTGATTATTATTCCAATTTTATATGCTATATGCCAAGCACGAATTGAGAATTGCTACCTATCCTATGCTAGGAAATATGCTTGATTTGGTCGAGAAAATTAGCATTGTAGTGAATAAAGAGATGCGTAATATGGGTTTGTTTTCTGTCGAAGTGACGAACGAAAACTAGTTTTGATTTGATGACTTTCTTTCTGCATGCTAGGCTATCATAACAATAAAAAGGAATGGGTTTCAATATATACCGATTCTGAAACTACATATCTATCGAGGACAACTATCGAAAGGTCTACCAAGTGTGCTTTTGATTTCCTATTGTGCAATTCATCACATGGTAATGGGCACTCTATGTTCTGCCAAATGCAACAAATCAAAATGAAACGTCGATGCCTCCCTTGAAAGAAGTTTATGCGAGAATCCACAACGTAAAAGCTGTCACCAACCAATTTTACTTCTGTATGTATGACAAGGGTTATAGTTATGTCGCTATCGTTGGAGGTTTAGCTAGAGAAGGCGTAGAAAATCTCACCACTGGAGCCGTGACAGACATGCTGAGCCTAGATATCTTAGAAGAATGCCAATTGATCTAGGCGAGGTAGCAATGAGTCGACTACTCAACTCATCACTAAATAAAGTCATAAATTTAGCGATGATAGCAAACTTTGGATATCTTACCAAGACTTCCTAGTCATACTGAAGGATCTCAGGCGCATAGGCCTATTCTCAAATGAGTCTAGTGGCACACAAAACTGAACATACATGACAGTGCCTTGGACTATCCAATACCAAAGCACGATATTTTCTTTCTCTCGCACAAGAAACCACAGGTGGTTTTTATTCTCACCTCGGTACGTATCTCTAACTCGAGGAACGTCTGCTCTCGCACACGAAGCATAAGGCTAAAGCGAGGACAGCATAGGAAAAACAAACACAATTCAAAAGCGAGAATCAACCGAGAAGAAACTGATAGAGCCAAAGAAGAAGAAAAGCAGATGGATCAGAGTCGAATACGATTCCGAGCTCAAGCACCAATCAAAAGCCTGATCTTGGATATCAACTGTCGCGAAAACGGCACACTCGCTGCACTAGATCAGCTCAGCCTCCACCAGATTCATCCAAGCCCAAGCCCAAGACCAGCACGATTAAATCTCCGAAGAATCCGACACCTGCACCGGCAATCCGAAGACCTAACGCATCCGAGTCAGAAGCAGAAGCCGAATCCGAACCCGACCTCGCCGGCTCAGATATCTCTTCTTGCGCTGTTTCTGAGATAGGGGGAGGAGAGGGAGGAAGATGGGGGGTTTTGGGAAAGAGATGTGAGGCGTGCCGGGGGGGGGGGTCCTTGGTGGGAGGTAAGACGGATTGAGTGCATGTGGCTGGCGACTGAGAGATGATTGAGTTAGTCGAGACTATTATTGGGGAAGAGAGGTTTTCCCAAGGGAGTGCGTAATATCGGTTGAGTTGTTTGCACGTTCCTTGTAATTCGTATGTACACACACAATTTTTTAACTTCACGTATGAATTTAGTCATTCAATTATTTTCCCTCGAGTTTCTCTCACCTATTTTACAACTCCATCAAACCTTTAAGAATACCAAAGTCGTGTAACCACAAAGGCTAACGTGATATGAACCTTCTTTCTCTGGGAAGTTGACATTCACCAAGCCATCTCGTTTCTTAGCCGAAGCAGCAATCTGCAGAGTCTAAGATTGATTGATTGATTGACAGATAGCGGGGAGGCGGGTGATCAGTTTACAACAATCTTGATGTAAGACTGTGCCGCTAGGCTACTGCAGGACACCAACTACAAAACTGATGTGCCAAATCTCCCCGCCCGCCGTATCCGCATCCAGATTCTCGCTTACCATCTTACTCTTGATTCCATACATTTTCAACGTAGAATGACAACCGTCTCATGGGCGATTAGATTTACCTATCTACAACGTGGAGAAGGTTTTAGAAAAATTAGCTGCTGGTCAGATATTGCTGCCGTCTTTTCTTAACTCGCGTTGAAGATTTTTGTTGACGCCCAAGGCGACGATAGATAAGATATGGTGGACGTCAGGAATTGCTTTGTATCAAAGCCTGAGAAATCTAAATAAGAGCAACGAGTTTGAAATAGCAGTAGAAAGTCATATTGTACGGATCAAACCATAAAGTTCTGGGGTCGATATCATCTTAGTCTGATACGTGATACCAACAGGATGACAATCCTTGACTTATGTTTGACAGATCAAGAATTCGAGAAGATCTATAACTATGATCTAATTGCCAACTTTTTAATGAGATCCCGTCGCTGAAAGAGGCATAGTGCCATCTGAGTGCGTCTCGGTGTTGCGCAGCATGTTCATGAGATCATCGAAAGCCGAGTCACGAGGATGGATTTGTGGAATCAGGAATGGAACCACCAACCATATCCAAATCGATGACAATTACGATGACTTGTTTGCGATTCCATAGGTTGATCACAGCACCAGGTATGCGATCCTGCCAATGGATGGTTCGACGGCGAGTCATCAATACAGTGCTTAGAAATACAACTCTCGGCTAGGAATGCAAGTGATCGAGACGAGAGAGTCACTTGACAACGGGAGGAGAATATCTGCGACAGTGTCAAGGTAACTCGAGTCTTCGATCAGGAAGGAAGGAATGGAAGAAAACCGCTACGGGTACAACGTTACAAACGTGCGGATGGATGTATCCGGGAGTGGAACAAAACGACTAGAAATATGATTCCAAGAAGGCAACATTTTGAATATAGGGATTAAGATACGCAGCTCGCAAATCAGGAATAATTATCTAAGAAATAGTCCTCAGACAAGAATCCAATAATGACAGTGATCTGGGTTTCAGTGATTGATACCCAACCAACATGCAGTTCAAGACGACATTAATATGTAAAAAGAGATTGTCATATTCATCATGCGTTAATATGCCGATGAAAATAAATCAACCAATTGTATGTGTCCAATATGCAGGTAATAAAGAAGTTCGCATAAACGCTGATGTTTTGAAAACCAAAAAAGGAGGAAAGATCTCAAAATCTTGGTTGCGAATTTCGGCAAAACAAATCGAAAATAGAAGCTTTGAACACGAGGGCAATGGCCTTTCTCAATCTGAGGTTCTGATGAGACAGAATCCGGACAGCGTCGAATGTATTAATAACAATGTCGCATTAGGCAAAAAACCTCGTGCTCTCCGTTCCACAGCCAAGCAACACCTTCCAGAATGAGCCCTACAGTGCTTTGCCGCCAAGTCAAGAAACACGCTCACTGCTGGAGCTTGTAAGAAAGGGGGTGGCAGTCTGCGGAGAGCAATTCGTAAAAAGTTGAAGATTCGCCGCCCTCAATCAATTTCCCCACTTGTGACAATTCGCTGTACGTTTGGTGCGAATTTACCATTGGCTACAGGTCGACACCTGCCACTCTCTCACCGGGTCATCCGGATTAAATCCACAGGGGGAAAAATTCCGATCTGCAGAACGAGCCATGATGCACTTACACTTTGAGATCCACGTTGCACAGCGGCTCCGGCTGTGCACCCACATGAATCATGATCCGTTGCCAAGCCGGCCCTGCACCACCCAGGACGACGCGATGCGTGAGAGTCGTCCAAAACCGCATGTTTTGATCCTCCCGATCAGAGTTACCCAAGCGTCGAGCTTCATGCTTCGTGTCGGCGAGATTTTAAATGAGAATGACATCCCAACTGTTGTTTGAGATGGAAAACTCAGAGATAAAGGCGTGGATGATGGGGCGGATATGGAGACGGAAGCAGGCCTGGTTACGCACGCTGTCAGCACGGCGCAAGGGGCTTGGATCGAAAGGGGAAATCTTCTGGAAAGGAGCTTCAGGCTTCCATGCAGGCATGAGCGCCACTGGGTTGGTGGCGCGCCATTAAATTACGTGGTTTAAATTCGTCCGCAGAATGTTTCCGATGGGATGATGCGGGTTGACGTGCGCCATGCCGGCCACGAGAGAGGGCTCTGTCCGTCTTGATAATCCGTGAGGGACTAAATGTATCTTCCCGTCTTGAGCGGAATTTAGAGCTCGATAGGGTGCGGAATCAACTAACGTCATCCGCATCGACACTGACGCTTGCAATCGTTTCCTCGCAACATCCCCACCCTTCTGGGCATGCTCAAGCAAGTGGCACGAGAAGTTGAGTCTCGTTGTCTATGGAGATTCCAAACTAATGAAAGTTCGTATGACTGTAGCCATGTTCGGTCTTCGAACGTCTCCTTTCAGACGTCGATTCGTACATGGACCAGGCTTCTCCCAGCTTCACCAACTGCAAAACCTCATCTGAGACCTGCTTTTACCGGCCCGACTTGACCTGGCTGCCACACGGACTAGAGATGGGGCTGTGCTTGCTTCTAGAAGACGTCCCGGTCGAATCAGAACTTGCATGTTTGGCCCATGGCACGAATCTGGAAGTTGGAGATGCCACACCAGGCCATGTCGTTGGGAATTGTGAACGCCCAAAGACACTAGGGAAAACATGCGACGCCTCCTTCGCTCTGCACTTTATTGCTTCTTCCAGCTAATGGCGGTAGAAATCGCCCTTTCCCTGGCCGTTTCTCGTTTTGAAACTGCAGATGGAGATGATTTTATTCGCTTCGTATAGATTTGAAACCCCTCTCATGTTCCACCACCCTGGACCGAGAACAAGGATCATGACGAGCGGACGCTACTCTTATCTGTGGGTATGGAGCAGGATTAGAGTGCCGGCAGCAGCAGCGCCTCATGCGGTCTGACAAGGCTTGCATAGCTGGGGATTGGCCGCCTCAAGGAAAATGAGCCTCGAGGGAAGCTTCTGTAAAACCCCGCTAAAGCAAAAGGTGCCGGAATTTATGAGTATCCTGGAAGATTTCAGATTGCGGTTCAGGGTGCGTATTCGGACAGGCCGTAAAGGCTCACTTTAGTGTCGATCGAAGACCAGTAATCCGGCACCATGATATCTGCCAGTCAGGGATCTCACCACCCTCACAGCGTGATCTCCCATGACTGCCAAGACCATTCAAACGCCCCACCAGACAGCCATGGGAGATGCTAATCAAGAGAGCCTGCCTGAGAGAGGAGTACTTAACAAGTCATATCCTCCCCGCTTGATGCTTGGAAGTTAGTCCGCTGTCAACTCACCATCCACCATACATCGGGGTGGTTCCTTGGATTATATAAACACCTTTCTCTTGTTAGCTGTAGAAAGACGTCGCCGTCAATATGAGCCTCGACAAGGAAAAGTATGGTTCCGACCAGGATGCCTCTGGTAGGACAATCTCGCCAACCCAAGATGTCGAGACAGGTGAAACTGGGTTGAAGAGAAGCTTGAAGGGACGACACATGCAGATGATCGCTATTGGAGGTTCCATCGGTGCTGGTCTCTTCGTTGGTTCTGGCTCCGCCTTGAACTCTGGTGGCCCAGCATCTCTGGTCATCGATTTCATCATCATTGGAATAATGCTTCTGCTCACGGTTAACGCTCTTGGAGAACTCGCCGGTAAGCTACTTGCGTGGATTTGAAATCCATCAGCCATTAACATTCAACAGCTCTGTACCCTGTTGCTGGTGCTTTCTACAATTACTCCATCCGTTTCATTGACCCAGCATGGGGTTTTGCAATGGGCTGGAACTATGCGATGAACTGGCTGGTCGTTTTACCGTTCGAGCTCACTACCGCTGGTATCACCATTGCATTCTGGACCGATCCAAACAACACTGGAACTCCCTCAATCAACGTCGGCGTCTGGATCACTATATTCTTGGTTCTCATCATCGCCATCAACATTTTCGGTGTGAAGGGATATGGCGAAGTTGAATTTGTCCTTGGTTGCATCAAGGTCGTTGCCATCATTGGTTTCATCATCCTCGGTGTTGTTATTGATTGTGGTGGTGTGCCAACTGACACCAGAGGCTACATTGGAGCACACTACTGGCACAATCCAGGAGCGTTCCGAAACGGGTTCAAAGGATTCTGCTCTGTGTTCGTCACCGCATCCTTCGCTTTCGGTGGCACCGAGCTTGTTGGTCTTGCCGCCGCTGAGGCCGCGAATCCGAGAAAGACGATTCCCAAGGCTACCAAGCAGGTGTTCTGGCGTATCAGCTTGTTCTATGTCATCTCGCTCTTCCTCTTGGGTCTCATCGTTCCCTCTGACAACCCTGATCTGTCCCAAGCTTCCGGTGGAGCTACTCGATTCTCGCCGTTCGTCCTATCCTTCCGTCTTGCTGGTATCAAAATCCTCCCTTCCATTTTCAATGCCGTCATCACCTTGAGCGTCATCTCCGTGGCAAATTCGTGCACCTTCGCTTCTACCCGAACGATCCAGGCTCTCTGTGCCCGCGGCATGGGACCATCGATCTTCGCCAGGGTCGACAAGAAGGGTCGTCCATATATGGTTTTGATCGTCACCCTCCTCTTTGGCTGCCTGGCATACATCAACGAGTCATCAAAGGGAGGTCAGATCTTCACATGGCTGCTCTCGCTTTCCGGTCTCTCCAACTTCTTCACCTGGGGTTCCATCTGCTACGCGCACATCAAATTCCGCAAGGCCTGGACCAAGGCCGGTCGTACCACCGATGATCTTCCATTCGCAGCCATGTTCGGAGTCATCGGTTCGTGGATCGGTCTCGCTCTCAACATCCTCTGCCTCATCGCCCAATTCTACGTGGCTCTGTTCCCCATCGGCGGAACGCCCACCCTGGGCGCCAAATATTTCTTCGAGTCGTACCTCGCAGCGCCTGTCGTCATCCTGTTTTTCGTTGGATACAAGCTGTGGTACCGCGAGTGGAAGTTCGGCGTCAATCTCGAAGAGCTCAGCGCGACCATCGATGAGGGCCGTCGCGAGGTCGATATCGATGCTTTCCGTGCTGAGATGGATGAAGAGCGGCGGGTGAAGGCTTCGTGGCCGCTGTGGAAGCGAACGTGGAACTTTTGGTTTTAAGCTAGGCATGACGAGTTGTATTTATTATAACAGAACATCTACAAGGAGTTTCCCTTTTAAATAGACTCACAGCAAATTATACCCCACATAAGAATTCAATTCAGTTGTCAAATCACCCTTTCAATTCAAAGCCCCATGCCTTCTCAACCACCAAAATCCTTCCCAACAATAACTTTTCCACACCTGAGCAGACTTTCATAGGAAGCAAATCAAGTCGAATTCTCGTACTAAAAGTGTATTGAATTTGAGTCCAACCCACCTCTCTGAAAATCGAACTAATTAAGATCCTTTGATTGCTCTCTTCCAACACTGTGGTGATCAAATTGCTGTGAACCAATTCCTACACTCGGAAACGGACTCGCTACCTTCCCAAAAATGAAACCATCATTTCGTAAATACGGTCATAGCCGCCGAAAAAATCTTCTCAGTTCCTGGAGTGCCCGTTCTGTGGGCTTTGGCTTAAGACGGTCCAGTATATCATCTAATAGTTCCTGACTTTTAATTGTCCTTTCATCCTCCTTCCCAAGTACCTTCTCCCGTCCACGCACTACTTCTTCGAAAACTTCTTTAGCTTCCTGGTATTGCTTTTGCCAATAAAGCGTCTCCGCTAGCCAGTGTTTGCTATCAAGAGTGTCTAAATGCTCTTTCCCAAGCACCTTCTCCCGTCCACGCACTACTTCTTCGAAAACTTCTTTAGCTTCCTGGTATTGCTTTCGCCAATAAAGCGTCTCCGCTAGCCAGTGTTTGCTATAAAGAGTGTCTAAATGCTCTTTCCCAAGCACCTTTTCCCGTCCACGCACTACTTCTTCGAAAACTTCTTCAGCTTCCTGGTATTGCTTTTGCTGATAAAGCGTCCTTGTTAGCCAGTACGTGTGATTTACAATGGGAGCTTCTTCGACTCACTATACCCCAGCCAACGGGTGATGGAGGTGAGCCTCGCCTCTATAAGCTCACCTTGGATGTGCACGTCAGGGGTGATGGGTGAGCCAGGATCCGAGCTAGACTCAGCAAGGTATAGCTAGGTTTAAACTTCGTTGTCATAGGATAGAATTTGCTGCGAGGGTGGTTGACGTATTACTAGGCAGCAATCAGCAACGTGGCATCAAAAATTTCCCTGCTTCGGCCTCTCCGAGAATCGAAAGTGACTTGCAAAGCTTGTGTGGCTGCTATCTAGCTCAGGTCAGACAACTTATGTTTATTGTGTCTTCCTACAAGTTGTTCTACACTAGCTAAAGCTTCATTATCAGAATTTAAAGAGCAGATCAGGAGAACTGCTCGGGGTTCTACGAATATGAAAGATACAACGCGTGTCTTAAGAGTTCAACAAGCTTACTATAACGAGAAAAGCTATAAGTACCTCGTTCTGCGCAATTTTAAGTTTTGGTATTAATAAATAATTTTATTAGATTCTAGGGCTACTTGTCATCTACCGAATATCTTTCAATGTGACATATGCTTCTCGTATATTACTTTGCCTACGCGTTTTCGCCTCTTAAGAATCTCTAATACCTACTGTCACGAGGCCAAATCAAAGGCTTGGAAAGAAAGTTGAAGGCTCTTATTCAGACCATTCTAAGCTAAGAAAAGAAGAGCAAGAAGCTCTGAGATCTACAATGGGTTTTATCTACCCCAGACGCGCTAGTCTGCCTGGTGGCCTGGCTACAGCCTTGCAGGCTAGCCCTAGGCACGTGATCACGAATGAGGGGTCCTAGATTCGTGACAATTTCTAATGCAAGTATATTAACACTTAAGTTTTCGAAAATCTTCTTATGCGTTTGTATAAAAAGTGCTTATTCTTCTAAGAACTGTACGTACTGCAAGCTAGAATTTACGCATTAAAGTCCTAACATACAACTTTTTCAGGCACTTTTCTCTTGCTTTGCGCTGCAACAGCGAGTAGGAACAAGCTATTTATTAACTAACGTCTGTTCCTGCGTGCCGAAACGCACCTTGTAACAAGACAAATCTATAGTTTACTAACTACAACTTTTGTCTTAGCATGTCTATGAATTTGTGCTTAAAATGTTACTTTTATTAACTATTTCCTCCTAAGGAGACTACTTAGCAAGAATAAAATAACTGTAGTTAGTTGTGCTGTTAATTGTTTCAATCACGCCACTGATCGCCGTTTCGGCCGTACCTCCATGCTTAATCACGGCTATTAGAGTCTCTTTAAAATTCGGAGCACTTAGGGAAAAGTTCTATATCAGAAGAATATGGCTCCAACTTTTGAAGACACTCAAAAGGGAAATGATGCAGCCCGGGAGTTTCTCCGATGTGAGAAGAGGGGTGCATAACGCCACATGTTTTAGTTTCATTTTGTGCTTATTAATATGCATTAGCCTGCTTAATTATACTGTATAAATCCGGGCTCGCTATATTTTCCTCAGCCACTACTTTTAGGCCTCGAGACGTTAGAAATGTCACGCGTGTGGCGCATTAGCATGTTTCTCGAACATTCTACTGCTTATTTAAGTGCTTTCTTCTCTATCGAATACATCCCTTTAGTCTACAAGATGTTCTTTACTTTCGCTCATAACCCGGGTAGTATATAGCTAATTCTAGCTCTAGCTTATCCCGTGATCACTCACTCACCAAAGTCCTTATATCTTCCCACCCATACGCCACCTCTTCTAGATTAGCGTCCGCTATAACCATCATCTTCCTCGCCACTTCCTTGCCTCCCAAGCGCTCATAAAACACCCTCGCCCCCTCATTCTTCTCCAACCCCCAAACAATTACACTCTCACATCCCTCCCTACCAAGCCTCTCCGTCATCGCTCTCACCAACGCCTTCCCAATTCCCTTCCCTTGCACGCGTGCTAAGAGATAAATAGCCCAGATCTCCCCATCAAAAATTCTACCCTCAGTCTTAGGGAAATAAACAAGGTCGCTCGTTTTCCCACCACTAACAAACCCACAGATTTCTCCATCTAAGAGAGCTACAAATACAAGAGACTTAGGGGCTGTAAGAATCGATATCCATGATGTTTCGCGTGCGCTAATATCAAGCTCGGAGTCGAGTTTGGAGTCTGGGATCATGCCGCGGTAGGTCTCTTGCCGGGCGGTGATGTGGACGCTAGCTATGGCTGCTGCGTCTGGGAGCGCTGCCGGGCGAATGATGAGATTTATGCTCATTGCTTTTGCACAGAACTTGGATGCAGCTTTGTGGGTGGTGGAACTTTTGCGTTGTAGTCAAGTCGATATCGAATGTGCGGATAACATGAGGTGAGGTTGTTGAAAGGATGAGATGGGTTATGGAAGAATAAGTCACGCATGATCTAATTAATTAGTGCCCCACCGCAGCCCAGCATGATCCGCCCTAACTCAGCCACACCCTCACAAATTAGCAGCCACATGTATTATACTTGAGTAGTTTATTATTAATACAGTAGAACCTGGATATATCGGACCGAGATATATCGGAATCCTGGATATTCCGGCCGGGATTGCCCAACCCCTTTTATTTTTGGTGTGTATATCGGAATACCTCTTTATATCGTAACTCGGACTGGTTTTATGGCATTCCGATATAAATTTTAGCTCTTTTGTCTTTAATTTGATCAACGCCAGCAACCAGATACCTAGTTCGACCTTCTTCCTATTCGACAGCCCAGAGGCTCCGCTACGAACGCACAACGAAAGGCTCTACGTGACTAGTGAAGAGATGATTTATAAAGCAAGCGTGAGCAAAAAGACGCTATTAATTAGTAGAATAAGCAGTATAATAGAGTGCTTCTTTCTTCAACAATATCGGACTATTTAAGCTCGAAATATGCTTTTTTAGATGAACAAGAGACTCTTTCGAAACATACTCTACAATTAGTTAGGCTTAAAGAACTGAAGTAGAAGAACTTAGAAGAAGCTCTTGCTCTTTAGCAGCGCAGATATAAGCAACACCCTGATTCTGGCTCTACAACTAGCGAACTTCTGCGATTAAAAACAACAGAACTATAGCAAAAGCTTCTAGAGTATGCAAATAAACTAGTTCTAAGATAGTGTACGAGGGGCAGAGGAGCAGCCAATAAAATAAGAATCTCGTTGGCCCTCAGCTAGCTCTCGATATGTATATTTCGGAAAGACAACCAAAGCAAAG